>JAWPHD010003369.1:147500-220124 GCA_037043455.1 Cyrtodaria siliqua | reverse complement strand
GCACTGAAAAAATTACATTAAACCCCAAACAAGCAAACAAACAAAACAAATAGCACAATTCGCTGCATGTCAACATAACTGTCATGACATATTCGAATAATTGAAAACGCAAGTTATGTAGAAAAAAACACCAAGATTGCCTTTAGCTCTTTAAAATCAAAACAAAAATCAGACAGTGGCTAGTCTAAGTTTGAAAATCCTTGTCACGTGGTGAATGTACTTTTACACTTGCTAGAAAAGTGTATCCTGTTGTCGATGACGTTCATTGGCCATTCTTTTTGTTCGCTCCTTAGTAGATATACTTATCAGTTATTATTTTTAACGCTACAATCCCACGAACTGACGTGCATCCTTAGAGATTCGAGATCACGTTTCAATTAATCTAGTATATTTTGAAATGTACTTAGTCTGTTTATTAATAGCATTCAGAATTCGGTTAAAAACGTTCTTAGAAAAGACAGAATGACCAAATCGACTTGTTGCTAATTGAATTGAATTGTATTTTATAGTCGCACCAACAGCTAAGCGTCATATGGCGACTTTCCAGCTTCCACTGGTGGAGGAAAGACCCCAGGCAATTTTCGTGTAGAACCACCGACGTTCCGCAATCCAGCTGGATAGCTTCCTCACATAAAGATTCCTAGGCCCCTGAGGGATCGAACTACAGCGGTGAGGGGCACGTGACCACTCGGCCACGGACGCTCCTGCTAATTAAAAAGGAAAAAGATATAAGAAGGGATGTAAAACAAGAGCATGTATAGGTATGAATGGGGTTTGACTTCTGCGTTTAACACGCATTTAGTCTATAACGACGACACCCTCTATGATCATAATAGTAAAACATGAAGTAGTTAGGTGGTGCATACAAAATAAGAAGAACAAAACTTGAGAAGAAGAAGAAGAAAGAAGAAGAACTTGAAGAAGAAGAAGAAGAAGAAGAAGAAGAAGAAGAGAAGAGAAGAAGAAGAAGAAGAAGAAGAAGAAGAAGAAGAAGAAGAAGAAGAAGAAGAAGAAGAGAAGAAGAAGAAGAAGAAGAAGAAGAAGAAGAAGCAGCTGTAAAAGAAAAAGAGAGTTACTGGACAACAATCTCAACAACCCCACTTCATCGTTCTCAACCATTTTCCAGAAATGAGGAGACGCCGCTGATTATGCTTGTGATGTTTCTGTATGTTATTCAAGTTCTCATAGAGAGCTGGCGTGGCCAAGTGGATAGCAGGGTGATCTTTGAAATTCGGAGGTCACGGGTTAAAGCCTCACCAGCATCAATGAGTTTCGTCGGTGTGTTCCTGGGAAAGACACTTCCTTAGCCTCGTCCGTCGGATGGGGATCAAACCGGGCGGAATCGTGTGTACATCGGATTCTAACTTTGTATCCTCCCGTCTCCCTGGGGCGGCTCTAAATAACATATAGTGTGATACAGGGTAGTTTAACAACATTCAAGTTCTCATGCCGGACCGTATACTATTATGTTCAGATTCTCACAATAATAGAGTACAATGACCGGTGAAACCCATTAACAAAATGAATGGCCTTAACAAATTACCAAACATTAGCTAAAATCAAATTTGTAACCGACAATTAGTTTCACTGTGTACTGTATATACAATTGACATACTTGAAATGCCATTTCACAAAGGTTGTATCAATTACATGTACATTCAATAGCCTCGGTTTCATATATTTAATAATATGTTACTGTTATATATGTTCGTTCATATAAATGTGCTCTTAACTTAGAAGCGCATCCGTAGTCAATGCGTTTTAAGCCTTCTCGTCTTTCACCGCTGCGTGTTCGAATCCCACTGGGAGCTCAAGTCAGAGAGTGTCGAGTCTTTACAGATGGCGTATACAGTAACTGGTTCTACCAGGAATAAATGGGTTGTCTGCCTTTACCACAAAAAAGACGGCTAACATGTGCTGAGTACGATGCTGAGACTATCGTAATGCAAGCCTGTGCACGTAAACTTTTAGAAGTACGACCTCCCGCCTACGTAGTGATTGTACTCTATATCGACATCGTTCTAGGTATTATTTCTATATGCGGACAGTCACGCTGTTTTCGGTTCCGCCCAGCATGCATACGTAACTATAAAGTTATTGCATCATATTTAACCTGCAGTTCTTCGCATTTTTACTTCGATCAACAGATGGGGAAAGAGTTTATACTTCAGATTTGATATACCTTTAAGTTAGATAATTTGTTAAACCATAATTAAAAGTAAGTGATATATAAACGAAACCGCAAACACGTTCATGTCACATCATTTAAAATCATAAAAGGCTGTGCATACTTATTTCTATTCATGTCAATATATACTTCAAACAGAGCAAACTATGCCTGTTATATAAAGTTTTAGCTTGCAAAATATTACGATAAAATATTACAATCCTCTTACAGATTCGGATCAGGAAGTGTTTGAGCTCCTCAGTGTATCGGAGTATCCTCCGAGTACGTAAAACGCTCAAATAATATACTCAATAGCAAGAGTAGAAAAAGATTCGAGCAATAATATGTATCCTTTCCGCGTCTCCGTGGCCGAGGTGTCAACGACGTTGCGTTGTAAACCGCCTCTCACCGCAGCGGGTTCGAATCCCACTGGGAGCTCGACTTGTAAGTGAGGAAGTGTCGATTCTTACGGATGGCGGGAGGTGTACAGTTCTGGTTCCTCCACAAAAAAATACATAAAACAATCGACCGTCATGTATAACCTTACATGTGTTGAAAATGACGTTAAACATCATACAAACAACAAAGTAACAAATCGCTCTCGGTTTGTGTCTAAATACCGTTAGATAATATATTGATGAACCGTTAAACACAAATTCAATCGAAATATATTGCATGTTTCTGTTGATATGTAGTTCACTAGAGCTGTAGAGAAGCCGAGTTTTCGAGTATTTTACTCATAATTTTTTCACAAAATAACTCAGTTTTTTTAAAATCGTGAGTATCTTTACTCATCAAGTAACTACAAATACTCAAAACTTTTAAAAATCGTGAGTATTATTATATTTGTAAGTATTGTTATGTGGAACAGTTTATTCTATATTCATATTATGAAAAGTGTTCTAAGCGGGGGTCTTTTAATATATTAAGAACAAAGGTCATCGTATTATGGTATTTCGTTTTATTTAACATCCATTTAATCAGAATGGTTGTTTCTTTTACTATGTATTAAATGGATTCACATCCACTTTGGACGCATGAACTATTTAAAAAATTTGTTTTTTACTTTAAACTTGTGTTCCTTGTTACTTGATTTTGAATCTAATGAGTGAATACTCATTGCCAGTCAAATATTATCTATAGCAGTTCACCGTATAGGAGGGTACTACGTCCCAGTTGGAGGGACAACACATGTACAGACACATCTGAGGCGACTTACTGTAATGTCACTGTTCTAACCCTCATTGTGATATATGGTGGTATGCGTAAACACTCGAAACATTTAAGGACATTTGTGGGAACATAAACTGCAGTCTCAAAAGGCAAAATTCAGAACATTCCAGACTCTATTGTACTTTATACCTGTAGGATGAAAGCTGAGCGGCTACAGCTAAACACCTTAGAGCGACACAAGCGGCAAAATACAGAACTGGTACGGCGATCTATACAGAACATGACATAAATGTTTTTATCCGTCTGCATTTTATATGTTTTTCCTTTCACCATTCTTAAGTAACTTTAATTAATAACAGCTCTAGCACTGTTTATCATAATGTCATGACAAATATAAAAAAAAAATATTGATACAAAGGGGAAAACGCGGTGGGTGTGCGGATGAGTGGCGGTTGTGGGTGGGTTCGGGTTGGGGGTGGAAATTATTCTCAATTATCGAAACCCAGCAACAATCGCTTCGCGCTGATCTGTCTGTGTCTGTCTGTCAACATTATAGTGTTCTACTTTTAAATAATCAACGTTTTTTTTTAACTTATACTGAATGTGAATATTGCTACGTAACATAACGTGACTATGACGTAACATAACTTGACTATGCCTATGACGTAACATAACATGACTGTGACGTAACATAACGTGACTATGGCGTATCATAACGTGACTATGACGTAACATAACGTGACTATGACGTAGCATAACGTGACTATGACCGTACAATGTGCACAATCATATGCATACATATTCAGAGGCAGGTTTGCATCCAATTGAGTTTAGGAGCGAACTAGTGAGCGGCGGGCTAGTGGGGTGCGAATTTGTTTTGTTTCCTACACGGAATTTGGTGAATCATGGTGCATCTTCAGAATATGTTTCATGTCGCCGCTCCTAATTCCGCCTTGAGAGGCACTGGTTTAAAGGGACACAAGGCAATCTTTATTTGTTAAGAACTCAAAGCGTCCAGTTAGTTTTTCACATAACTTGCATTTGTCCAATCATTAATATTAATTGTAAGAACAGTATAAAGCATACTACCAACTGTTGATTATATTCCACCAATAATATATTTAAATCAGTGGTCGAATAAGAAGAAGGAATGAAAACAAAACACACTATTAATGCAAGCAGGAGCATAGTCAACATGGCACTGGATTAACAAATAGAGACGCTAATGTTAATGCTTGAAAACAGCAGCAACAACAACAACAACAACAGCAACAACAACAACAACAACAACAACAACAACAACAACAACAACAACAACAACAATAACAGCAACAACAACAAAAAAACAACAAAAAAACAATTCAAGATTGAGGTGTGTCCCTTTAAAATACGTACATACGAGAAAACTTACATTTGAAAGTTATGATTTTTTGTTATCCCAAAAATCCTTAATCTCCTGCCAGTATACGTAATTTGTTTGAGTGGGAATTGAGTTTTGTCAGGGGTTTACGTACGTATATGTGGGGCTTGATCTAATATTGAATATCGGATATTGATTTATCGTCGTTTCAAATCCGGAATAAATTTGTTTAGGCAAATCCCGTGATTAATGTTGACAAAGCAATCGGAAGATAGGTGTGTGCAGACAGATTATATTTATTACAACATTTGGGGACATATTTTATCTATGTCGTAAAATAGCATCACACTTGAGGAAAGGGGACAGCGTATTATGTATGCATTTACAGCTTCCTAGTTTAGAGAGATAAAGCGGGAACCATCAACCAATCTACTGGATAATTGGATTAAAAGCGAAACGTTTAAGGAAAGAGAAGCCGGATAACAGGATAATGCAGATAACAGATAACAAAGAATTAAAAATGCTAAAAACTGTTAAAATAAAATACCACGTGAGGAGGGTGAGAGGGTGGGAAGGGGGTAACATTTAATACATTTTCTTAATAACAGATAACAAACACTTGTATTTCGCCAACAACAGTTCACATTAAATTAACCAATAACATTTCACAATAACAGAGAACAAAATATACGTTTCGCCAATAACATCTTAACATAAATAAACATTAAACCCCCACCTCCCCCCTCTCATCACGTGGTTTACGAGATAGCAATAGTGCAGAAAAAAACCAGTGTAAATACACGCTGTTGCAAAATCAAAAGAAGGACAAAATGCAATCAGAAAATAATAATGGTTTTGCATTTCTACGATTAGTAATCTAATTGCATCTATTAAATAGTTGCCTTCAAACCAGACTTCGGTAAATGGAGGAAGTAAAAGAAGTATTACAATATAACTATATCCTTAAACCACATTCAACATTTTGGTTTGCAAGTTGCGGTTTGTGTTTATACTTCTATTGTTTTTTATATTCACCAATTAACTGATAATCTTTAAAATGATACATTTACAGATCGCGACAATGGACTGAACGTATAAATGTTACAAGTATTTATTTCGACAAATAATTTACTCATCTCAGCACAATCTTCCATGTATTACACCCGTAGTGTGAAACGGACTTGTACAAATAGATAACGATGTCTGGTCGTATCATCATCAAGCTATTTACTTTATAAAAGTGACGTTGATTGGCTCATTAAGTAACAGGTGAGCCTTTGTTTGGGCACTGATCGTTCTAGATAATGTCGCTGAATCATTTGAATGCCACATACCCGTATCAAAATAAAAGGTGGGCTTCCATCAATAATAAAGACAGGATTGTCTTCACATTTTATTTCGTTGTTTTCCTATTCTCGCTTGCCAGAGTATCACAACAGGTTTCCTCAATACGTGGAAAGAGTTTTGTGACTCTGATATTTGAGAATTATAATACTGGATTGAACTGAATTGAATTTTATAGTCGCACCAATAGCTATGGTCATACGGGGAATTTCTAGCTTCCATTGGTGGAGGAAGAAACCAGGTGTCCCTCCGGGCCATTTTCGTGCATTGCCGGGCATCTGGGTAGAACCACCGACGTTCCAAAATCAGCTGGTTAGCTTCCTCACATTAAGACTTCTGGTCCCATGAGGGATCAAACCCACAGCGGTGACGGGCAAGTGATTTCAAGTCAGAGACTCGACTCGGCCACGGACGTCCCACATTACTAAACTGGTGCCAGTTTCACTAACACTTTCTAGTTTTTAAAACTGAAATCTAGTTTTTTTTCCAGATTACTTCTTCTAAAAATGTGTTTCACGAAACTGATTTCATAAAGTAAGTCATTAGTATCTCCAATATTTATATTTTTTTTTTTAGATTTAAAGAGGTTGTTAATTTGTTAATTTAATAAAATATTATTGAATTGTTGATGAAGTTAAATACAATTAATAGTGCCAGTATCGACGTGGGAGGTCGTAGTTGGACATTCGACATTCATGGCTAGGGTTAGGGTTAGGAAAAGGGTTAGCCCTCATCCTAACCAGGACTTTATTAATATACGTCTAACTACCGCGCTGCCCTTAACGAATGGCACCACCAAACTACGATATCCGCTCTCTCTACTTCCCACACTTTGTCAGACATCGTCATTTATTTGATGATTTATTTTGTTATTAGTTCGTTTTTTTATGGTCTAGACTTTAACACAATTAACTATTTGTACCTCGCTATTTAATATGCACCTTATGTATGATACGTGCATTTAATTAGCAGTACGAATCCGCCTTTTATACGTGTATGAATATACACATCTCAACTGTTCTGGGCTCAATAGTTAAGTTTAGTGAGCCCTGGGTTATACAAGGTAGTGAATTCTTTAATTTGTAATAGATTTTAATGTCGAGGACAGTTGTAATATATCCCGTCGACGTATTAACGGGTGTTTACATAATGTAGATTTTAATGTCGAGAACAGTTGTAATCTATCCCGTCGATGTATGTACGGGTGTTTACATAATGAACAGTTATAATCTATCCCGTCGATGTATGCACGGGTGTTTACATAATGAACAGTTATAACCTATCCCGTCGATGTATGCACGGGTGTTTACAGAATAAACAGTTATAATCTATCCCGTCGATGTATGTACGGGTGTTTACATAATGAACAGTTATAATCTATCCCGTCGATGTATGTACGGGTGTTTACATTATGAACAGTTATAATCTATCCCGTCGATGTATGTACGGGTGTTTACATAATGAACAGTTATAATCTATCCCGTCGATGTATGCACGGGTGTTTACATAATGAACAGTTATAATCTATCCCGTCGATGTATGCACGGGTGTTTACAGAATAAACAGTTATAATCTATCCCGTCGATGTATGTACGGGTGTTTACATAATGAACAGTTATAATCTATCCCGTCGATGTATGTACGGGTGTTTACATAATGAACAGTTATAATCTATCCCGTCGATGTATGTACGGGTGTTTACATAATGAACAGTTATAATCTATCCCGTCGATGTATGCACGGGTGTTTACACAATGAACAGTTATAATCTATCCCGTCGATGTATGCACGGGTGTTTACACAATGAACAGTTATAATCTATCCCGTCGATGTATGCACGGGTGTTTACACAATGAACATTGTAATATATCCCGTCGATGTATGCACGGGTGTTTACACAATGAACAGTTATAATCTATCCCGTCGATGTATGCACGGGTGTTTACACAATGAACAGTTGTAATCTATCTCGTCGATGTATGCACGGGTGTTTACATAATGAACAGTTGTACTCTATCCCGTCGATGTATGTACGGGTGTGTACATAATAAACAGTTGTACTCTATCCCGTCGATGTATGTACGGGTGTTTACATAATGAACAGTTGCAATCTACCCCGTCGATGTATGTACGGGTGTTTACATAATGAACAGTTGTACTCTATCCCGTCGATGTATGTACGGGTGTTTACATAATGAACAGTTATAATCTATCCCGTCGATGTATGTACGGGTTTTTACATAATGAACAGTTATAATCTATCCCGTCGATGTATGTACGGGTGTTTACATAATGAACAGTTATAATCTATCCCGTCGATGTATGTACGGGTGTTTACATAATGAACAGTTATAATCTATCCCGTCGATGTATGTACGGGTGTTTACATAATGAACAGTTGTAATCTATCCCGTCGATGTATGTACGGGTGTTTACATAATGAACAGTTGTAATCTATCCCGTCGATGTATGTACGGGTGTTTACATAATGAACAGTTGCAATCAATCCCGTCGATGTATGTACGGGTGTTTACATAATGAACAGTTGCAATCCATCCCGTCGATGTATGTACGGGTGTTTACATAATGAACAGTTGTAATCTACCCCGTCAATGTATGTACGGGTGTTTACATAATGAACAGTAACTGTTGTAATCTATCCCGTCGATGTATGCACGGGTGCTTTCATAATGAACAGTTGTAATCTATCCAGTCGATGTATGTACGGGTGTTTACATAATGAACAGTTATAATCTATCCCGTCGATGTATGTACGGGTGTTTACATAATGAACAGTTGTAATCTACCCCGTCAATGTATGCACGGGTGTTTACATAATGAACAGTTATAATCTATCCCGTCGATGTATGTACGGGTGTTTACATAATGAACAGTTGCAATCTATCCCGTCGATGTATGTACGGGTGTTTACATAATGAACAGTTGTAATCTATCCAGTCGATGTATGTACGGGTGTTTACATAATGAACAGTTATAATCTATCCCGTCGATGTATGTACGGGTGTTTACATAATGAACAGTTGTAATCTATCCCGTCGATGTATGTACGGGTGTTTACATAATGAACAGTTATAATCTATCCCGTCGATGTATGTACGGGTGTTTACATAATGAACAGTTGTACTCTATCCCGTCGATGTATGTACGGGTGTTTACATAATGAACAGTTATAATCTATCCCGTCGATGTATGTACGGGTGTTTACATAATGAACAGTTCTAATCTATCCCGTCGATGTATGTACGGGTGTTTACATAATGAACAGTTATAATCTATCCCGTCGATGTATGTACGGGTGCTTTCATAATGAACAGTTGTAATCTATCCAGTCGATGTAGGTACGGGTGTTTACATAATGAACAGTTGTAATCTATCCCGTCGATGTATGTACGGGTGTTTACATAATGAACAGTTATAATCTATCCCGTCGATGTATGTACGGGTGTTTACATAATGAACAGTTATAATCTATCCCGTCGATGTATGTACGGGTGCTCTCATAATGAACAGTTGTACTCTATCCAGTCGATGTATGTACGGGTGCTTTCATAATGAACAGTTGTAATCTATCCAGTCGATGTAGGTACGGGTGTTTACATAATGAACAGTTGTAATCTATCCCGTCGATGTATGTACTGGTGTTTACATAATGAACAGTTATAATCTATCCCGTCGATGTATGTACGGGTGTTTACATAATGAACAGTTATAATCTATCCCGTCGATGTATGTACGGGTGCTCTCATAATGAACAGTTGTACTCTATCCAGTCGATGTATGTACGGGTGCTTTCATAATGAACAATTATAATCTATCCAGTCGATGTAGGTACGGGTGTTTACATAATGAACAGTTGTAATCTATCCCGTCGATGTATGTACGGGTGTTTACATAGTCAAGTAATTGTGCTTATGTGTTTTGCGACACGTAAACAAATAATCAAATTTTTAGACACATGAAAATAAAACTATGAAATAAAATCTTTTTGACTTTGTGTGTAGAGTAATGTGGACCTATCTATCCACTGTCTACTTGTAGCAGATTATAAGAATATTTCATGTGTATCAGGTGAAGATAGGGAATTCCAACCCGAGGTATAAGTGTTTTTATCGGAACCGAGGCTCTGCCGAGGTTCTGATAAAAACACTTATACCGAGGTTTGGAATTCCCCATCTGAACCAAATACCCATGATATATTCTTTTTCTTGCATATGAAAGAGATGTTGTACGTTGACACCGCCAGCTACTAACGTTTTACATGTTTTCCTGCATACCGGATGTTGGCGCTCGTGAATTTTATCTCGACCCTAGGGTGAGATGGAAATATCTAGCCCCGGTAAAATGACGGATTATAAGAATCTTTCACGGGTATCCGGTGAAGATAGGGAATTCCAACCCGAGGTATAAGTGTTTTTATCGGAACCGAGGCTCTGCCGAGGTTCCGATTAAAACACTTATACCGAGGGTTGGAATTCCCTATCTGAATCGAATACCCATGATAGATTCTTTTTCTTGCATATCATTGCATATCAGAGACATGTTGTGCGTTGACGCCGCCAGCTACTAACGTTTTGCATGTTTTCCTGCATACCGGATGTTGGCGCGCGTGAATTTTATCTCGACCCTAGGGTGAGATGGAAATATCTAGCCCCGGTGAAATGACGGATATCCTTGTCCAGTATGCAAGAAATCCTTATCCGGTATGCAAGAAATACCGTTTTTACACTGCAATACCCGCCATAGTACATGATATCCCGCACAGTCAGTTGCACTACCCATTATTGGCTCGTCAAGCAAGGGTTACAAGTGACCTCTACCAGATTATGACGCTGCCGGGGGGTTGAGATTGAACCCATGACCTTCCGAATGCAAGGCAGACGCTGTAACAACTACACCACTGCGCTTCGGTAATTAAAGACAAGAACCCTAGTGATGATAATTATGATATGATTACGGGTGGGTGGAGTAAACAGCGATACATCGCTTTCAATAAACAACAACACCAATAACAAACATAAACCACCTCATTTGTATATAAAGACATTGACACAATAATAACTTCTTAACAAAAACATGTTAAGTTTTAAATGAAACTCAATAGAATAAAACGTATTACTGTCGCAATGGTAATATAACGCTGCAACGCAACACATTACGTGGTCCATGTTTTACCTTTCATACCCGTTCTCCAAGAAGCGAAAACGGGATTGGCTGGGGTATGAAATAAAACTAATTTCGGCTTAAAAAGTTTGCATATTGTAAAATTAAAACATTTAGGTAATTTTAAACAGGCTATCGCATTGTTTTCAGTAACAAATGTTTTTAAACGTGTTTTATTGTCGAAATATCCGTTATAAAATCCTGCTTATATAAGCTTTCCCATCGATTAACGGAATTAAGGCGGGACCACGTAATAATACCGTGGAAGGAGTCTTTCCCTTCTGTATTAAAAAGTGAAGTTACTAAAATCTGTTGCACGGAATAAATTATAAAACTATGCTGTTAAAATATATATAATAAACACATTGCACAGATATACAATAATACAATACACTTGTCTTTGATTGAAGTGATCAGTTGACTAATTTAAATACTATTACAAATATTACATTTGGCAAGAAATCAACCAAAACAATAACAAATAATGTAAACGAGTTTTATAAATAAGAATAATTAAACACAAACATGGAAGCGTGCGTCAAAAAAAGAGAAACTATTATAAACCTTAAATTAGAATTTAATATGATATTGATTTAGTTTCTACGGTCCCCTGCTGTGACAAAAAAACAGCAGTTTCGACCCTTTGTACAGAACCAATTTTCGTGGAGTGCGTGGTCCAGTGGTAGAGCGCCGAACTCCTGATCGAGAGGTCGTGGGTTCGATCCTCCGTCGCGGCGACGTTATTTATCCTTGAGCAAGATAATTAATCCACATTGCTTAGTACTGGTTCTACCCAGGAAGCCACCGAGAGTGATTAATCTAAGTTGTAAGAACTTGTTTCGCAATCGATGTAAAATAAATATGTTTAAAACAAAACAACCAATTTTCGTCATTTGTTTTATTTACAACACATTTTACCACATGCATATTTTAAACTATTTTTATTTGCATGCTGATGTTGGTATTGCCATATATAAATCAACCGATCTGTTAGACGTTAGATGTCAATGGTAGAATTGATATCCACCGATATGTGGGTAGTTAGCGAGTAGTTTTGCAGAAATTCAAGCGATTAGTTTTGCAGAACTTCAAGCGAGTAGTTTTGCAGAAATTCAAGCGAGTAGTTTTGCAGAAATTCAGGATCAGAGTTAGGGTTGAGCTAGCCCTTAGCCTAAAGAATGCCGCACAATAGAACTGCACGCTAATTAAAAACACCTGTTCCATTTAGTGAAGTAACTTTTCTTATTCTATGCATATTCACAGCAGTATGTATACAGTATTTAGCCCCATTTACAAGAGAAACAAATTAAATTTAAAATCATAAAAAAACAGTTAAAATTAAAATTTTAATAAAACCAATAATATTTGTTAAAAAGCTAAAATTAATACTTTTCTAAAACAAATAATATTTTGTTAAAAAAACAGTTAAAACATTTTAAAATTAATATTTTAATAAAACAAATAATACTTGTATCACATGTTGATTATCCTCATACTGTACTCTATATTGTTCTTTTCTACAGCACCGTGTTGAACATGAGGATGAGCCGGCCAAACAAGGAGAAGAGTATTATCAGTACATTATAATTGATGGCGACCGTAGAAAGTCTCCCCTTACATCCAATCAATATTGTTATCTTTTTACCTCACAGGGATTGTATGACATTCGTTGATCCAGTTTTTCCTTAAACCCGTGTGTTTCTTTTACCGCGTTGAAGGTTTTATACTCATCGACATTTCTCCCATTTATTAGGGTTTTCCTTAAAGGGAATGTAGCGACACAGCCAAACAACCTCTATTATTGAGAGTTCTGAAAACTTGGAAAAAGGTGAAAGAATTATCAAAATCGGATGTTAAACAAAAAAGATATGACCATTTAAAGGTTGTTCTAAAACGAATATGGGAGCCGCCATTTTTAGAACTATGACGTCATAGTTCCATATTACCATATATGGAATATTGATAAATATCATTTAAAACGAAGAAAATCACTGCAAATGAATGCATTTTTTTTACTGGTCATATAAAGCATTATTGCCATTAAGTATTACATATTTTTGATACAGTTGCTGTCATTTTTCCTCTATATCAGTAAATGTTCATATTTATAAATATTCCATATATGGTCATTTAGAACCGTGATGTCATAGCTCTCAAAATAGCCGCTCCCATATCCGTTTCAACAGAAACTTCAAATGATCATAACTTCTTTGTTTATCATCCGATTTTGATAATTCTTTCACCCGTATTCAAATTTTTCAGAACTCTCAGTAATAAAGATGTTTGGCTGTGTCGCTACAATCCCTTTAACTTTCCTCTTTATCTTGTATTAGACACTGTTGTCGAGTTTTGGACCTCTTTTAACCGTCCGTAAGTTTACAAATATTTTTTCTTTTGGATCTTTAATACGATTCTATATCGTATCTCTAATAACTACTAATTTGCCTTTATTTCGCTTTTCACAGAATGGTATTACTTTCTAAATTACATGTATGAGTGTTTTAGTTTGTGTGTGTGTTTGTGGTTGACTGTCGTCCTTGAATGCTACTTTTCCTGTTTTTTATATCTATATTGTATGGCTCATCCACATAGAATCTTGTTATTCGGAGCTGCTAAAGAGACAGACGAATAGGGCACGGTACCAGTATTCCTATACAGTATTCTTCCTCTATCTCTTTGGCGCGATAGACTTCCGATAAACGGGCAAGCCCCAATCACGTCCCCATCCCATCCGACGGATTAGGGAAAAGAATCAAATACAATTAAGAATTGTTTTTCACAAACAGAGACGTACATTAACTCTGCATGTACCCCACGCACTTACATATTGAAATATCTTAATATCTTTAGTATCTTAAAATTAAATTAATTAGATAAAAACGCAACCTTTAAAACACAACAACATCACAACACAACACTATAATAACATTAAAACGAAAAGCATACAATTACCAGGCACCAACAACTTAACGGAACTGCTATGTCAAGTTCAAGACTTCGGCGAGAATCCATACTTTTTATATAAACGCCATTAAAATTGCAAGTTTTTTTATTTTGTGTTTATTTTTTAAAATGTCTCCAAGATCGATTGCATAATTCCGATTTTCCTTCTTTCAATACATGAATTTGATCGGTCTCCAGATTTATAGGGAATGTGGATAATTTCTAACATGTACATAACACTACAATCGATCTTGGAAATAATCACAAAATAAAAAAAAACTTGCACTTTTCATGGCGTTAAGTATACATTTGTATACGCCTTTGTTCGAGCAAGATTTTCAAAGTAATACTTTGACTTGTTAATATGTTTTGCTTTTGAAAAAAAAGGTTATATTTTCTTTTCAAGGTAAACACAACAATATTAGACAATTTTCACAACTTTTACAGTCATTCTATTTCCACTATAAACGACAATAATTTGATTGTGTTATTCCCGAAAGAAGACATGGGCTCACATCCTTTGCATGGCAATCATATTCATACGAGTCGTTTGTGGGAAGGGTATTATGACGAGTTTATCACGTCTCCGTCAAGAATCCAAATGATGCAAAGTGTTGGAGTGTATTGTGATCAAGATTGCACTCAACTTCAGCCACGTCCGAAATGGAGACACATGTAGTGCATTGCTTTGGAGGTTGCCTCTGTTGTAGAAATCACCAAACGATGGTCTTACATATTCAACACGTTGACGAATCAAACCAATATGTTTTCAACGCGCTGACCAATCAAACCACGATGTATTCATCGCGTTGACCAATCAAACCACGATGTATTCAACGCGTTGACCAATCAAACAACAATGAATTCAATGCGTTGACCAATCAAACAACAATGAATTCAGTGTGTTGACCAATCAAACCACGATGTAATGATGTATTCCTTTCGTTGACCAATCAAACCCCGATATTTTCTGAACTGCAGTGTAATAAACAATCATAATGAATTAATGAGCACTTGTCTCGCTGTCCATATACGGTATATCCGCTTGTTGCATATCGTCAAAACTATGTTCCCTGTCGGTGCTTTGCTTGCGATTCTTCTTAAATTTCTCCCACAAAACTTCTAGAAGGTCGACAACCACCATATCTGTTGAATTATGGGATATTATTCGAAGCACGAAGCAACCATCGTCCCTGTAAATAAATGTTTAAATACTGGTATATCAGAAATATATTTTTAAATACGTTTGTATATTGGATAATAACAACCTCTACACATGGAGAGATTCACTGTGAACCACCCAGCGTTTCTGTAAACGAGTTATAGACATACAAGGCGTTTATTATAAAACAACAACACCTATGCATATGAACTACTATAAATATATACTGAAAGGAAAAAGAAACGCGACACGGAAATTCCCGCTATATATTGTATATACCGCACACTTACTTGAAAATATATTCCAAGGAAATCCCATGATGTTTTGTAAAAAAAAAGTTACAGTTAGTTAGAGAAAGGACACAACTGTGATGTTGTAGACGTTTTAATCACAGTACACGTTGTAACAAGAAATTCATAAATGTTGAAGTTCCTCTTTGAAAAATTGAGCCAGTTCAGTACTGTATTTAACGTAAAGAGTTAGCAAAATTATGCATTCTAAATTTGCTCACATGCTTGAGCCAAACGCGTACTCTGTCAATAATGAAACTTTGCATGAATACTATTTGCTGTGTTACGTGTTGTTTTAGTATTTTTACCGAAAAGAAAGATCTTACGTAGCCATGTACCATTTGATTAACAGCAGCATATTGTACATATAATATGTAGCGGAAATTCCCGTGTCGCGTTTCTTTTTCCTTTCAGTATATATATTTTCAAGCAATGCATAAAGTAATATTTAGCTCCTTTTGTTGTGTACCTTCCTGTTTTTGTGTGTGTTCTTTTTAAATGTTATTCATTATATTCCATATTTTCAAAAACTATATATTATACATATGAAATTCAAAGCGTTCATTAACAATGTGAAGCAACTGCTAGTTTTAAAAACAGTTATATACGCAGTTAAAAATAATTTCTTTTTTTTGCGGCGGAGGGAGCATTTTAACTTTTTACGTGTGCTTCTTTATGATTAATTGTGTTGTATGTTGGGACCACAGTGTTAATACTCTTACGGGTGACTTATATATTGCTTTTTATTCATCTTTATAGTTGATGTTTATTTCTGTGTATATTTGTGGTTGACTGTCGTCCTTGAATGCTACTTTTCCTGTTCGAATTTTATATATACTTTTACGACCACTGGATTACTTAGCCGTAGTGCAAATCAATACACTACGTCGCCACCCAAGGTGTATATTGTAATTTCACAACTGAATAATATATTCTCATTCATATTTGACCCAACCCGTATTACATTCAGCTCTTCCTACATAGTTGTTATTGTGCAAATATGCCCAGAATGCATTATCTTAAAAGTTGTAATAAATGAGCTACCGTGGTAGCAGTGGCATATCCTCGTGAACATGACTCCTACAGACTTAACATGCGTTCTTCAAGCTGAGATCCACATATCCAGTATGTCAAGTTTAAGTTTTTTTATCTTCGTTTGTAAAAAAGCTCACCGACTTTTAAATTCGAGTGGTAACAATTAATCATATCTTGGGTTAACCAAAGGCTATAATTCTCTATACATACAAGCATGTACATGTTCTTTTTTATTTTATATAAATCCTTGAAACATATCATCATTTCTTGAATTTAGATCATATACAAGGCATGTTGACTAATTTGCAATTCATAATTTAGGTCATCCAAGATATATTTAACTCTGTCAATATCTATCAAATTTATGTTAATTAAACAAACAACAACAACAACAACAACAAAACAAAAATCAACTTTTTTTTTCAATAAATCAATAAAATTGCATGAACATGTAACTTAAGGTAACCAAAGCCTATAACTCTGTCAATATTCAATATTTATGTTGAAATTAGATCAAATATATAAGAGAAATAAGATCTACATCGTAAATCAAGGTCGGCCACAACTGCATGTAGCGTAATCTAATGTTCTTCCAATTCAAAAGGCACTCAGGGGCGTCCGTGGCCGAGTGGTTAACGTCTCTGACTTGAAATCACTTGCCCCTCACCGCTGTAGGTTCGATCCCTCAGGGGCCTAGGAATCTTTATGTGAGGAAGCTATCCAGCTGGCTTGCGGAACGTCGGTGGTTCTACCAAGGTGCCCGCCCGTGCACGAAAATTGCCCGGAGGGGCACCTGGGGTCTTCCTCCACCAATGGAAGCTGGAAAGTCGCCATATGACCTTAGCTGTCGGTGCGACTATAAAATCCAATTCAATCAATCAATCAAAAGGCACTCATAAACATTCATAAAGGAAACATAACCTTATCAATACCACTTGTCTAACGACTCAAACACAATTTAATTTAATCCAGACACACTTAAAGTTGTTAATTGTTGTATAGTCTGAAAATAGCATTTTTCTTGTCATTTAAGAGTAATTCCTCTACAAAGACAGGTTAATATGTCAATATTTAAAAAATATAATTTTACCTTCAAATTTAACAATATTAAATTTTGTTTAATTTAATGTATCACACTAAAAAGCATATTTTAAGTAAACTAATAAAGGTCACAGTTCCATTCAGGAAGGTCAAAACGAAACCGAGACAATCTTGGCTAAGCGTACCATTTTCTCAAAAGGGCGAGTTACAAATACTTAAACATATAACTAGAGCTATATTTCGCAAACTGAAAAGCGTCGAAACAGGGAAAGAAAGAGTCTTCATGCTCATGGCATTTTGTTTGATTTATTACAAAGTGCGAACTGGCCTGGAATTCACCAATCATTCTTCAAACTATTCTTAGACTTGAGCTCAAGTATTCAAATATTCTTAAAACCTTCAAATGTAAACTATTGTACCAAGTTGCTTTTTATTAGTATTTATCATATTTATACATAGCAGCTTGTTATGAAAGTTTATACTTAAAACTTAAAGAAATATTTGTGATTGAAATTTGCACACTTGGGCTTAAGCCTACGACTATTCTCAAGTATCGATATTGATGCAAAATGCGGCGTAATTTGTAATATATTGCTGCAAAGTACTATCTTGTATTTTTGCAACTGATTGATAAGAATTTCAAACATACTCCACACATACGAGGGTGCTTCAAAAAGTTCTGTCACTAGGCATATATCCTTTGAACTGGATATTACACTGAGATAAAGTAGTGTATTTATAGTACTACTGGGTTCGCTCTCTTAAATTCCACAACAAAAATGAAAAATTTGCGGTTATAACCCTGAATTACACCCCCCACCCCCCTCTACCACACCTTTTGGATACTGGCATCTCCGAAAATGTCCTTGTTACAAAACGTTGTACAAATTATTTGAATAATTCTATACTTTTAAATTTTCTTTGTACACTATCTGTTGCTATTCGTCCATAATCCAAGAAAATGATTGTCAAGAATTCGGAAAGGTCTTGCTGCAAACCAGATATGAGTGAATGCATATCCCTTAATTTTAGCAGAAATAACACTGATTTTCTTCATTTTGTTTACGGAAATGTTATAATATATTTTAAATGTCGTAATTATTGTCATAGTATTAATATGTTTTCATATTTTTTTTACAAATCCTAGTCCTTCAGTGTTTTAATTTCATATTCAACACATTATTGTAGAATTGTGTACAATGTTTAGTGAAAATATTGATCATCCAAAAACGCTATTTCAGAAGACTGCCCTTCCATTTAATGTCCATTTATCATTAAATTAATTTATTAATGCCTTTTTATCTACCAAGCTTAAATTCTGAATCTTGTAATGCACAGATACAACTGGTAATGTATGAGAAATTTCAAAGGTCTTCGACAAGTACTTAAAGAGAAACAGGCATTTAAAAAAGTAACAATTAACATACCTGAAAAAACTCAGGATTAAAATGCCTCAGTATGTATAAGTGATGTGTATTAAATGTTCCATAACTTTCGTCAAACAAAAGATACAGCATTCATTTTACCATCAATGGAATGGTATTGAAACTTTCTTTCATTTGGTACCAAACATCAACACTCACAACAAAATATAATTGTTAAAACGCGTTAGTGACAGAACTTATTGAATGACCCTCGTAGTCTCTATCAGGATAACGGCCTTTATTTGATATGTAAGTTGGCTAGTTTATTATGCCCGCTAATCATTATTTGTCTTCATAAATTATGCATTGCTAGCAGACATGTTGAAAGCTCGTCTATACAGATTATTTGTTTTGCTTTTTTAAATCTCTTATGCTGTACAATGTGGCATATATATATACACATATGTTTATAAAACTATATACTCTTGTTTAAAATCCCAGTCTCCAGCATTGTTGAACGCTTAATATATCTGTAGGAACATAGTTTACAAATATAGCTTTTGTTTCCCCCAAGTTCATCAATGCACTAAAATGAAAAATATTCCTATCTGAGGTCACATCTTTGTGATTTTGTTACATTTCATGTTACTTCAAAGTGCGTGAAAATCACAAACCATAATATCGACAATCGCGTGTGATTTTTCACCCACGCGTTTTTAAATTTGCACATGATCTTTGTGTAAAGTAAACCGTATTATAATTGAAGTTATGATTACACGTTAAAGTTCATTTTTGAATTGTATAAAATGAAAATTCAGAAATAGATTAGTTTATTATTAAAGTTGAATTATTAAACGCATAAATCCTACAAATTCTGAAATAGAAATTTAATACGACACACACTAAGGCTCTTAAAAATGCTTTATAATTTACGTTATTTATGATATTAGATACCCATAAATGATAGATTATTATTGACACAAATATGTGTACCAACATTCCAAACCAAAACACTATTACAATTTATAGTTGTATGGACTATGTGAAATGTACAATACATAATACTCCTGTATTGGCTCTCTTTGTGGTAATCAGGGTCAACCGTGTCTTTCGTAAACAAATATAAAAAACAACCTCCAGGCATCTAAGACAGGTGACTTGATAATGAGTTAATGAACAAATGGTTGGAAAAAACCCAACAGCGACAGTTAAAACATTCTTACACGTATACATATTAAATGATAGACATTTATGTTATGCAACAACAAAGTACATGTAATAAGCATTATAAACCTGGTGTCAACCTGCAGACACACATTATAGTTGATTAATAGAATAAATATGTAGATTAAAATATAAAAAACCCTTGTGAACGAGTCAATACTCTTGTACGAAAACGTTCTTTCATGAAATAAAAGTGATAAGCGACAGTAAACTTAACATTAACTAATTGAAATATTAAAACATTAATTGGTTTATATTTCAAACATGAGGGATTTCTTTCAGCGTATATATATTTATAATAAGAAGAAATGTAAACCAACATAATGGAATAGCTTAGCAATTGAGTAATGATATTTGTAAAAGAGAGAGCATTCACCGTTCATGTGAGGACAAATGTAAGTCAAACTCCTGCCATGTGTGTGTGTGTGAGTGTGTGTGTGTGTGTGTGTGTGTGGGTGTGAGAGAGAGAGAGAGAGAGAGAGAGACTGGGACTCGAACCTACAGATACAGCGAACAAGTATGTTGACAGCCCACTATCAAACGACTGCATCCACTTTGCCAAAACAGAAAGTTCCAACGAACGAAAAAACAAATGACAAGAAAAAAAGAATGTTTCAAAACTCGATGATACGTGCGACTAAACATAATAACACAACCCGGACAAACACTTACATAATTATTTACATCTGAAACAAGAAGTTAAAGCTAATTTTGTGTAGGATCCCATTTAAGGATTCAATTATCATTAACATATATACATCCAGGGACATTAAATTGCCATTCAAAGACAATGTATATTTTCTTCTTCTTTGTTTATTTATTTGAAATAAGAGCACAGTACAACAACCCTTACGCTAATTAATCCGGTAAATAAAGGAGGAAAATTCATCTAATTGAGTTTTATACCTGAGATAGTTCTTCGCGAATCTGCGACAGAGTTTCTTCTCAGCTTCAGTGTCAATCTTCTGTGTAGCCTTGAGATATTTCTTCACAAACTGATAGTTGTTCTTCTTGAGTACTAACAGAAATAACCACTAAAAAGAAGCAACAATACAATAACATACCTTCAGCAATTGACATTGATTTAGCAGTTAGTTCTTTATATATAGCTGGAAGTAATCGTATGACCCTATGCTATTTATTCCATCATCATTATCATCATCATACATTGTAGTTTCGTGTAATATGTTTTAATTATCACATAACTTACGGTGTCGGAGGGGAATAACGCCATTCTATATTTTCGATATACCAATAGTTATATAAGTATATAAATTAGCCTAGTATGCGCTGTCAAAAAAAAAATCGATAAT
Organism: Cyrtodaria siliqua; assembly: GCA_037043455.1. Classification (NCBI taxonomy): domain Eukaryota; kingdom Metazoa; phylum Mollusca; class Bivalvia; order Adapedonta; family Hiatellidae; genus Cyrtodaria; species Cyrtodaria siliqua. Next base: position 198,527 of record JAWPHD010003369.1, on the reverse strand, counting down.
GACTGTGATCCAATTTCCACGGTTTATGTCGGTTTCGCGTGTTAAAGCGACAGGCAAAATGCAATAAAAGTCGATATGTGAGTTATGTGATAAATAGAATCTAACATTCGTTCTCATTCATTATTGAATTTATTAAACTCGTTAGCAAAAAAGATATATCATTTTGCCAACTCGTTTAATAAATTCAATAATGAATGATTACTCATGTAAGATCCTCTATTTATTGTTTTACTGAAATGAGAATTGTCAGGTCCAGCAGACACACTAGTGTGTTTGTTTAAGAAGTTGAAAACAATAACTTCGAAAAGTAACAGCTTAAAAATAGAGATACCAACATGGAACACAATTGGCGGTTATTAAAAAATCTGTTTTCATACCAGAATGGGTTTAGAAGAAAAGTATTGAAGTGTTTCATTCCTGAATTTATAACATAAATGATAAACACTAGGCAAAAAGAGAAAATAAAGCAGATTAATAAGCAAACATATTAGAATTAAAAACAAGAAAATAAACGAAATACAATTGTACTAGAGACTATGGTGGTTTTAAACCAAGTAGATATAAAAGTAGAACAGGAAATGAAGCATTCAAGGACCACAGTCATCCAAAAACACACAGATAAACAAACAATACTTACAAAGATGAACAAAAGGCAAGATATGACATCACAAAAGGCAAGATAGGACATCACAAACAATACTTACAAAGATGAACAAAATGCAAGCTATGACATCACAAACATAGATATGACATCACAAACATAGATATGACATCACAAACATACAGGGTTGACACTACGGATACGTTAACGGTCAGTGGCAAAAATGGCCGATGGGGGTTTAAACCATGGTCTAGGATGCACCAAACCTCACCCTTATCCTATTGTAATCCTAATAAAATAAACTGAAAATTGAACTGAATTGGATTTTATAGTCGCACAAACATCTAAGGTCATACGGCGACTTTCCAGCTTCCATTGATGGAAGAAGACCCCAGGTGCCCCTCCTGACAATTGTCTTGCACAGCATGGCACCTGGGTAAAACCACCGACATTCCGCAAGCCAGCTAAATAGCTTCCTCACATAAAGATTCCTAGGCCCATGATCGATCGAACCAATAGCGATGAAGGGCAAGTGATTTCAAGTCAGAGACTCTAACCACTCGGCCACGGACGCCCCTTTAATTTGAGAAAATTATCTTATAAAATACAACAGCACCCAAACACAATGTCATCGTAGGTCCGCACTGTACCTCACCACAAAATGGGTGAAGAATAGATAAAATTTACTTAATCATTGATTGTGAATACATGTGTTGCCACTGACCGTTTCCACCAGACACCCCTATTGAACAACCTTGTATGTTTGTGATATCTCACTCTTTCCTTTCACGCACGAAGGCACGCACGCACGCACACAGGGTATTTGTTATTTACAATGAGTGTGTTTTGGATGACTGCGTCCGGTTCAAACGTATATAAATTATATGCCATGTATAACCATTAACCCGTACATATATATAATGGACTGTTCTTTCTTTGAATTCAGACCATTCCATTTATGTGACAAAGGGGTGTTTTGAGGAAAATAACTGATCACCAGACCGACATTGTAAACCCTGATCAGCCTGTGAGTTACTCACATGGGTTTACAATGAACGCAAAGGCTAATATAGTCGTGCTTAGCGGGTTAAGGGTTGAGTTTGGATGATTGCGCCCTACTTCAGTTTTGCATCCACTTACCTTCGCTAAGTTCAGTGAAGAGAGTATTGCCAGAAGAAAAAACCAGAACCATATAAAGATGAAAATCTTTTCATTAAACAAGTTTATTGGGAGGACGCACTGTACTGTAAACCTACAAAATAAAAAAAGAATATATAGGCGTACGTAGAAGATATATGGTATTATGCTAATGTTCCGAATATAGAGATATTTAGATTAAGTGTACGTGTAAGATACGAAAAAGAGATAATTTCAAATGGGATTATTGATTAATTGTCTTAATAAAAGCATTTGCATAATTTAATAACATGGTTTTCAGTATTGAATGGGAGTCTTCAACTTGTTACTGGTACTTGCTGTTGATCTCATTTGTGTTTAACATTACGAAATTAAATAAATATTTTGCAAGGTTTCATAATTAGGTATTCAAGGTCACCCTAATACAGAGAAACAACAGACTAAACAATTAGATGAACCGACTGGTTGGGAGAGCGAGAGAGTTGACCTAGTTACATAAATACAATAAAAGGGTCATTCGGAAGGAAAGAACATCACCAAGATAAGAAAGTAGCAGACTCTGTTTTATTGAGTATGGTAATGAGAGGTAATCTAAGAAAAATAGTAAAAATGAGATAAAATATAGGGTCCTATAGAAACCAAAGCGTCCGAACGCAATTGCATCGTAGGTCCGCACTGTACTGCAAACAAGGACTTGATAATACAACGAAAGAGGCAAAAAACAACAGAAAGGGTGGTGAAAACAGATAAAGAAAAATATAACCTTTGTATGTTTTCCAGTTGCCGAATTTGGAAGTCACACAGAGTCACTCTTGGAAATGTCGGACTTTCTCGCCAATTCTCGGACGATGTTAGGCCATCCATAACTCTGTATCCAAAGGAATTAAAATCCATTCCCAAAAATGCGCTTAGCATGTAAAACTGTCCAATTACATTCGCCACATAAGCCATCTTGATAATTATATATAAAGCTGATATGTATTTCCCTTCTCTTTTGTTGCATACGCAAATTATCCAACGTGAGGCCCTCGCCTTAGCGCGTGTTACGAAATTATGTTGATAATAATGGTGGGACGTGAGCCATTTATCCATAAAAAAGGACAGATGTGAGATAAGAGTTTTTCGCTCATCTGGACTGGAACAGATGCACTTATCTGCTATTGTCGTTATCTTGTGAAAATGAAGCCCAGTGTGCCCGTGGAGGGTGACCCACAGGAAGTTGGGTAGCTTGAACAGGAACGCCATGAGTGTCAGGATAAGCGGTGCCCATTGGTAGTACGTGATCTCAGAATTCTGAAAACATAAAAACAAAACTAGAAAATGTGTAAGTCACATAAAATGTACACGATACAAAACTTGAATGTAAAACTTCATGACGGATGGACGGACGCCATTAATGTTCGAAATTTCCAGATAAAAACCGACAGACGATTAATGATGCACGTTTTTGCCATTTACATTGTAGATTATATGATTGAAATTAGCCCTATACATTATTTATTATATATTCACTGCAATGAACATTGACTGAACATGTATATTGCTCAACTAATGCCAGTTGCTCCATTATCAGAACTTATGTGGGTTCTCCATAACTGCATATGTGTTAGCTGCTCCTAACCGATGCGATTATGGTGTATATGTATGTTTGAACTATGGTCACGTGATGTGATACAGCCAATGAAAGTAATACCTGTCTATAGGCAATATCGGAGGAGATCATGTCGTCCATAGAAATAAAATATGTATTCTTGATCCAGCAGTAGGACTTTGTATACGCTTCGTATGCTCCAGTGAATTCCGCCGGCGTCCAACATTGTATGGGATCCCCGACGAACTGACCCGTCGAGATGACGATGGCCAGTAGGATGAGGATGGTGACGGTATAGGCGTGATTGAGTTTGTCAATCCAATCATCGTTTCTACTGCCAAACAGCTTTTTAAATGTGAAGAAACCAGTCAACTCTCTGAAATGAAGAAACAAAGTATGACCGAGGACACAATAAAAGCAAGGATCGCAAGACAGACTATCAGTGAAGACCCTAATCAACGCTCTGAAATGAAATAAATAAAGTGTGACCGGGGACAAAATATAGGCAAGGATCGGAAGAAAAAAACACGTTATCAGTGAAGACCTGAAATGAAAGAAACAAAGTATGACCGACGACACAATAAAAGCAAGGATCGCAAGAAAGGACAGGATATCAATGAAGACCCTAATCAACGCTCTGAAATGAAAGAAATAAATTGTGACCGAGGAAAAGTTATAGTCAAAAATCGGAAGAAAAAAACACGTTATCAGTGAAGACCTGAAATGAAAGAAACAAATATATCAGTGAAGACCCTAATCAACGCTCTGAAATGAAATAAATAAAGTGTGACCGAGGACAAAATATAGGCAAGGATCGGAAGAAGAAAAACACGTTATCAGTGAAGACCTGAAATGAAAGAAACAAAGTGTGACCGAGGACACAATAAAAGCAAGGATCGCAAGAAAGGACAATATATCAGTGAAGACCCTAATCAACGCTCTGAAATGAAAGAAATAAATTGTGACCGAGGAAAAGTTATAGTCAAAAATCGGAAAAAAACAACACGTTATCAGTGAAGACCTGAAATGAAAGAAACAAATATATCAGTGAAGACCCTAATCAACGCTCTGAAATGAAATAAATAAAGTGTGACCGAGGACAAAATATAGGCAAGGATCGGAAGAAGAAAAACACGTTATCAGTGAAGACCTGAAATGAAAGAAACAAAGTGTGACCGAGGACACAATAAAAGCAAGGATCGCAAGAAAGGACAATATATCAGTGAAGACCCTAATCAACGCTCTGAAATGAAAGAAATAAAGTGTGACCGAGGAAAAGTTATAGTCAAAAATCGGAAGAAAAAACACGTTATCAGTGAAGACCTGAAATGAAAGAAACAAAGTGTGACCGAGGACACAGTAAAAGCAAGGATAGGGAAGAAAGAACACGTTATCAGCGAAGACCCCGATCTACGCAATGAAATGAAAGAAACAAAGTGTAACCAAAGAGACAGTAACAACAAGGAGCGGGAAAAAGTACGTTATCACTGAAGACTCTAATCAATGCTCTGAAATGAAAATAAATAAAAGAAACTAGGACAAAATAGTAGAAAATTATGTCCAACCATTCGATCAATCAAATACTAGTACTTCAAGCAAATAACCAAATAGCTTCTTACGTGTGTTCACTTCAATCACGCATTCGAAAGATGAAACGAATTGTTAGCTAGGAAAAATAACAGATTGACGAAACAACAAAATAAGTTCATTCATCACTTCAAATTCAGCAAAGTTTCGTGAAAATTAAGAATTCGATCACGAATTTTGAATGGAAAAAACATAAGGTATGTACAAGTTATATACCTCGTCATCAGTAGGGTTAGAAACGGTGTTTATAAAACATATGTTATAAACTGTGGCTGTTGTTGGCGGGATAGCTGTTTAAACAGCATTTAACAGTGCAGTAGCATACACACATCGAGGGTTCAGTGAGTGTGTGTTGTATTTAAATACTAGTATGTTACTTTGAGTAAAATGATATATAGGGTCCTATAGAAACCACAGCGTCCGAACGCAATGGCATCGTAGGTCCGCACTGTACTGCAAACAAGGACTTGAAAGTACAATGAAAGAGACAAAAAACAACAGAAAGGGTGGTAAAGCCATACACGTTCTCATCTAATAACTAAAGCAATACTTACACAATCGTCATTTTCGTGGGGCTGAATATTCGTCAAGTAGCTTTTGAAACAACACACATCAAACCAAACGCAAAACAGACATCGTAAACCTTGTTTTGACAAAGCCTATAGCTTAACCATTTATTTTATTTATCTTGCTTCTACTCCGCAGTTTGAAAAGTCGTTTCAATTCACTTACACTACAACTATATACAATTGTCAATTTTAATTAGAGAATTGCTTGCTGGTTAATCAATATCTCCCAATATTCATTTAGCATTCACACTTTTACCTCGATATTCTAGGAAGATATCGATTTGAATAAATAAGATTAACAGTTTCAAATTTCCAAAATTGATAATAGCATTGAATTAATAGTGCAGTTAAAATCCAAATTATAAAATCTCGCCTTCGTGAGAAGTGTTCTTTCTTATGCGGCACAGACTTAAAAAACCAAACAAACACACAATTAGTCGACTTTATAATTGGGATACCTTACATGCAATTTATGTCCCTACGTACGACACATGGATCTTATTTAATATATTATGTTATTGTTATATTGTATATCTCTCACTTAGATCTGCATTGAACGATTGACTAATCTTGGATGGCATGCCTTTAATGAAGATATGATAGACATACTAAGTAATCATTCAATCTATGTCTCGCCATTAAAACAATGGTTTTTATTACCCGGCATTCTTAGGCCTTTTTTATTTGACTGTTCGTTTTACGAACAATACTACGATAAAACGAAATTAGGAATTTTATTTTTTTCCATAGCCAATTAGTTTTTATTTTCTATTTAACCTCCTCACAGATTTTAATTGAACATTTCATTTTCTTTTCCTTACCAACGAAAAATAAAACATAGCTTTTCCAATTTTATGTTTTATTCCCCCTCCCCCACACTCACCCCCCTCGTCCTACGGCACTTCTCTGTCGTAAAAAGGAAAAAATAAAACATAGCTTTTCCAATTTTATTTTTTATTCCTCCCCTCCTCTCCTCCTACGGCACTTCTCTGTCGTAAAACGAATAATCAAACATAGCTTTTACAATTTCATTTTTTATTCCCCCGCCTCCCCCCACCCCCTTCTCCTACGGCACTTCTCTGTCGCAAAACGAATAATCAAACATAGCTTTTACAATTTTATTTTTTATTCTCCCGCCTCCCGACCACCCCCTCCTCCTACGGCAATTCTCTGTCGTAAAACGAATAATCAAACATAGCTTTTCCAATTTTATTTTTTATTCCTCCCCTACTCTCCTCCTACGGCACTTCTCTGTCGTAAAACGAATAATCAAACATAGCTTTTACAATTTTATTTTTTATTCCCCCGTCTCCCCCCACCATCTCCTCCTACGGCACTTCTCTGTCGCAAAACGAATAATCAAACATAGCTTTTACAATTTTATTTTTTATTCCCCCGCCTCCCCCACCGCCTCCTCCTACGGCACTTCTCTGTCGTAAAACGAATAATCAAACATAGCTTTTACAATTTTATTTTTTATTCATCCCCTCCTCTCCTCCTACGGCACTTCTCTGTCGTAAAACGAATAATCAAACATAACTTTTACAATTTTATTTTTTATTCACCCGCCTCCACCAACCCCTCCTCCTACGGCACTTCTCTGTCGTAAAACGAATAATCAAACATAGCTTTTACAATTTTATTTTTTATTCCCCCGCCTCCTCCCATCCCCTCCTCCAACGGCACTTCTCTGTCGCAAAACGAATAATCAAACATAGCTTTTACAATTTTATTTTTTATTCTCCCGCCTCCACCCACCCCCTCCTCCTTCGGCACTTCTCTGTCGCAAAACGAATAATCAAACATAGCTTTTACAATTTTATTTTTTATTCCTCCCCTCCTCTCCTCCTACGGCACTTCTCTGTCGTAAAACGAATAATCAAACATAGCTTTTCCAATTTTATTTTTTATTCTACCGCCTCCCCCCACCCCCTCCTCCTACGGCACTTCTCTGTCGTAAAACGAATAATCAAACATAGCTTTTCCAATTTTATTTTTTATTCCCCCGCCTCCCCCCACCCCCCTCCTCCTACGCGCAATTCTCTGTCGTAAAACGAATAATCAAACGTAGCTATTCCAATTTTATTTTTTATTTCCCCATCTCCTCCTCCATGGCACCTCTCTGTCGTAAAACGAATAATCAAACAATACGGTCCTTATAATGATAAATGATTTAAAAGACAAAGAATGCAACTGAACTTAACAATGAAACATTTCCAATATCTTTATCTGTCTGGCATAAGTAGTACACGTTATTATAACGATTGAAAAAAAAAATGTAGGTGTGAATCATTTATTTCGAATAATAATTTTAGGATATTCTCTATGTATCATTTCTAAGAGATATAATCTTTGGTTTACATGGCTAGCAAGATAACAATCATTTGTATTCGTATTGTATATAATACACAAATACATTCATATAATAAAGACAAACATTCGTTTAAAGTTTTAATCTTATTAATAATATTTTAAAGCATATAAGTATGACTCCAAATAATGGTAAGGAATGAGGAAAATAGTCCTACAGACATCACAGCACCGCAGTGATAGTCCTACAGACATCACAGCACCGCAATGATAGTCCTACAGACATCAAAGCACCGCAATGATAGTCCTACAGACATCACAGCACCGCAATGATAGTCCTACAGACATCACAGCACCGCAATGATAGTCCTACAGACATCACAGCACCGCAATGATACCGCAATGATAGTCCTACAGACATCACAGCACCGCAATGATAGTCCTACAGACATCACCGCAATGATAGTCCTACAGACATCACAGCACCGCAATGATACCGCAATGATAGTCCTACAGACATCACAGCACCGCAATGATAGTCCTACAGACATCACAGCACCGCGATGATAGTCCTACAGACATCACATCACCGCAATGATAGTCCTACAGACATCATAGCACCGCAATGATACCGCAATGATAGTCCTACAGACATCACAGCACCGCAATGATAGTCCTACAGACATCACAGCACCGCAGTGATAGTCCTACAGACATCACAGCACCGCAATGATAGTCATACAGACATCACAGCACCGCAATGATAGTCATACAGACATCGCAGCACCGCAATGATAGTCATACAGACATCGCAGCACCGCAATGATAGTCATACAGACATCGCAGCACCGCAATGATAGTCATACAGACATCACAGCACCGCAATGATAGTCATACAGACATCATAGCACCGCAATGATAGTCCTAGAGACATCACAGCACCGCAATGATAGTCATACAGACATCACAGCACCGCAATGATAGTCATACAGACATCACAGCACCGCAATGATAGTCATACAGACATCATAGCACAGCAATGATAGTCATACAGACATCATAGCACCGCAATGATAGTCATACAGACATCATAGCACCGCAATGATAGTCATACAGACATCACAGCACCGCAATGATAGTCATACAGACATCACAGCACCGCAATGATAGTCATACAGACATCACAGCACCGCAATGATAGTCATACAGACATCACAGCACCGCAATGATAGTCATACAGACATCACAGCACCGCAATGATAGTCATACAGACATCACAGCACCGCAATGATAGTCATACAGACATCACAGCACCGCAATGATAGTCATACAGACATCACAGCACCGCAATGATAGTCATACAGACATCACAGCACCGCAATGATAGTCATACGACATCACAGCCTCCAATCGCAATGGCACTAGACAACAAACATAGAGCAAATTAAAGGTATGAAAGCACCAATTATTTTCCCCATAGACACCAATGTTAAAGTGTCACATATTAATGATTTGCTGCAAATTCAACTCAAGTATGGATAATGCAGCAGTGTAATGTTCATATAGAAAACTATTTTTCCACTTGAAAAATCACCAGAAAACGTGGGGTCAGAAGACATGTAAGAAAGTTCTTGTTTGTTTACTAAACAGGTCAAGGGTACAGCTGTTTTTATTGATCGACTGTTTTCATTGCTCACAAAGTGTAAGCATAGAGTCGAAATTTCGAAAATGTTCATCAGTGATCCAGTAAAACCTATTAATACGCTTCTTATACATATAACCACAAAATCGAATAGAAATGGGCAGTTTTCCCCTACTTATAATGCCCATTTCCATCGAAAAAGGAGGGATTACTTTTTATTATAGGAACTACACCTCGGAGGTTTACATGTAATTGGTGGTGGTAAACCTAAAGATATAACGAAAAGGACTATACACAAAACAACAAGTGAAATATAATTATTACATAAAAACGCTTATACAACACAAACAACGCGTATACAACACAAACAACGCGTATACAACACAAACAACCTCTGGTATACAACACAAACAACACAAACAACGCGTATACAACACAAACAACCTCTGGCGTATACAACACAAACAACACAAACAACGCGTATACAACACAAACAACCTCTGGTATACAACACAAACAACCTCTGGTATACAATCTGGTATACAACACAAACAACCTCTGTATACAACACAAACAACCTCTGTATACAACACAAACAACCTCTGTATACAACACAAACAACCTCTGGTATACAACACAAACAACCTCTGCTTCCAATCACAAGCAAAGCAACAAAAACACATCCAATAAACCGAAGTACAAAATTGGATTTAAAGTTTGAACATATTTAATAACCGTTATTTTCTCTTTTGTTTGTGTTTTTTGCTTCTATGGGATTCATTTTCATTATATATTAGGAATGAAGGGATAATAATATAGACAGTTTATACTATTATACACAAACATACATCTTCTGTGGAATACATAATCCAAAATACCCAATACACCGAAGTATAAAATAAAATACATTTGAACAGTCTCAGTAAACGTTTCTGTCTTGTTTACTTGTAAGGGATCCCCTTTCAGTATTTATTAGAAAAAAACGTGATAATACATAAAGACAGTAAAACGTGATAATACATAAAGACAGTAAAACGTGATAATACATAAAGACAGTAAAACGTGATAATACATAAAGACAGTAAAACGTGATAATACATAAAGACAGTCAAACGTGATAATACATGAAGACAGTAAAACGTGATAATACATAAAGACAGTAAAACGTGATAATACATAAAGACAGTAAAACGTGATAATACATAAAGACAGTAAAACGTGATAATACATAAAGACAGTAAAACGTGATAATACATAAAGACAGTAAAACGTGATAATACATAAAGACAGTAAAACGTGATAATACATAAAGACAGTAAAACGTGATAATACATAAAGACAGTAAAACGTGATAATACATAAAGACAGTTTAAAAATACTTTTCTTATACTTATACTTCAATTTAATGAAAGGTGATTTACTTCCTTCTTGTTACGATATTTGATATCGATATTTATTATACACCTGTCAGTACTATATACTGTGTACCTTCGTTTTATGACAATGTATTACAAAACACCCTTATCACTGCTAATCTGTTTTGATTCTAAAACCTGTCATGCAATTTGGATTATTTATGTGGATGCATCTATCCGTAAGAAAATGATCATAACAGTTATGAAAAGAAATATTGTGTTTGTATAATCGCCAGGGTCCTTTTTCATAAAAAGTTATACAAATCGAACATGACAAGTAGCATTCAAGGACGACAGTCATCCACAAACACACACATACACAAAGAACAACTTTAAAGATGAATAAAAGGCAAGATGAGACACCACAGCAAAAGGCTGTTAAAGCTTCTTGAAGCTTAATAAAGCTTTTTAGCAATATCTTAAGTCAAAATGTATTACTATTTAAATACCTTTTTTTTTTCGTTTTAAAGGGAGTACATCAGGCTTTTCAAAGGGTTCTAGGGGTCCGACTTAAAATTGACAAATAATGGTATTTTCTATTTTAAAGCGTCTAAACATAATGAATGATCCTAAAAATGACCACTTAGTTACAAGGAAATTCATTCTGTACAGTAATACGTGCTATCCTAGGTTACGCACCAGGGTTAATTTCAGCATTTTATGCCCGATTCCGTTTTAGCTATATGGTGTATTCGAAGTTTAAACCTTAACAATATGGTTCGAACATCATAATTTGATGGATATAAGTGTTTTATCATGAATTGGAACATTTTTATAATTTAAGATATTTCTAGAAAAATCCTGATGTACTCCCTTTAAGACATCTTTTTTTTATATTTTTAATAATGATATGGATTAATATACCCCATAGCTAATCATTTATCATAAACTAGATGCTCTGTAGCGTCGCTGAGAGATTAATAAGGATATTTGAAATATGTTAAAATCTTAAAGTTTGAATTAAGTAATATTTTCTGCTTAAAGGGGCAACATTCCCTACCCTGGTTGGGAGAGATTGGAGGTGTGTCTTATCAATTACACCAGCTATACAGGCCTGTCAGTTATAGTGAATGACTCTAAAATAACACATGTAAACAACTCTCACTGGATGCAGAGTTTGCAGCCGACAGGAAAATGTACTTACAAATCAGCTAGGATTATTTTTTTTCAATCTAATGACTACAAACTACAAGTATATAATTTCTGTTTATTTTATTGGAACGGTGACAGTTTTTTTAGTATTATTCATGTTTTACCCTGTAGTTACTCTTTTATTTTCATCTAATATTCACTGCACTGTGTATAATATAAAACAGAATTGCTACGAACTTTTGCGCCAAAATATATGTAATCTGATGACTAAACAGAACTTCACACTGCCAGCAAAAATTTCATGACATATGCGTGTAATTTTGACATGTATGTTAGGATGACATTGTGTTGGGGATAAGCATTAAACATAAAGCATAACTGTACAAGTTAGTGTTAGGAATGGCTGGACATGATGGAGATAATAAGATAAGGAATTACATTGTATGTAGTTATGACTAAGGAACATACATCGCTGAGCCCGAGGAGGGAATATTCATTTTTTTCAAGGGTGGGATATAGAATTGCATGATGTTTCTGATTCTGATGTGAAAATGGCAGTTATGATTTGTTATCTGGAACACATGAATAGTCACAGATACAAACATCCCATCTCAGAGTACTGCTACGGAGGTTTACACACAATTATAACTACTGCCTAACGCTGAGTGTTGTCTGCTGTAAACTCTACCACGTGTATTTGTGTACACTTCTTAGTTGATAACCCCACAGGCTCCTCCCCTATATTTTAAATTTCTGCCAGTTGGGTTTAAAAAAAATTGAAAGTATGAATAAGAAATAATTTTCACGAATATGATTTTACCAATACACTTGTTTAATATCAGTTTACTTCTGTGCCAAATATTGAATTTTTTATGAGGTGGAATTTTCAATATTTTGAAAAAGGTCTCCCTGATTGAACCATGTATAAATTTAAATAAAAAACCTGCCCCAGCTCCATTTAGTGGCTTTTATATGGCAGTTCTGCCTTTAAGTTGCTTTATGAAAACGGACTCTGGTAAATTTATTCCAACCATTTGTGCAGTATCAAAACTCGCCGAAACGAAACACAAGAGACGATCTCTTGTGCTAGTTACAATATGTATTATGTTTTTTTCTAAAAGTACAGTTTAATCCAAATATATTTTTAGCGAAATATTTCAGAATGATTGTACATGTTTAGGTCTAATTTGTATATGTTTATATTTGATATATATGAGATGGAATCAGAATTTTAACTGCAACCATATTCTGACTAGGTTTCGTAAACGTTACTGGAAGTAAAGTAATCGTGCCAAGATGTGTTTCGAGGTCTATAAAAATGAGTATGATAATGGACCTTTGGAATCGGCCGAAAACGACACATACGCAATATTGCAGTCTCGGTTTGATTGAGACTGTTCATGAGCGGTAGTGAAATATGCTAGCTACCGCTCACGCTCTCTAGCTCCGGGTTGAGCAGAACTCAATATTAATAAAATCAATAGTACAACATTTTAACCATCCCGAAGATGGCATGCATATGGCGGTGGACATGGAGTATCTTTCTTCCCCATGTCGTACGGCGTATGGTCCCAGTATCTTATAAAATTAAATGCGCCGAAGAGCAAAATAAACATAATGGAATTTAGTTGGGAGCAGCGGTTTAAAACCTTTGATTGGGAAAAGGTTGTAAACACATTATATGCGCGGTTTTGTTTATTCACATAACTTTTTTCACAGCAATAGCTGAGGTATCAGATAAGTTGCCGGTGTCGTGTCCATCATTAGTTTTACCATTCGCTATCAATGTCCGTGTATTTGTATCGGATAAGTTGCCAGTGTCGTGTTCAGCACTAGTTTCTCCATTTTCTTTTAATGTCTGTGTATTTGTATATTTCTTCCACAAATCATACAGGATGTCGATGACGATCATATCAGATGAGTTGTTTGCAATCATAATCAGAACGAAGCAACCATCGTCCCTGTAAAAAAAAAGATATAAAAGTCTCTAAGACCACGCAAACAAAACACGCATAATTACGAGGATGAATAAAAGACAAGATATGACACTAGACATATAGACGGATTGACAATAGGCTACAGCCTTCGAATGATCAGCGGCAAAAACAGGCCGCTATGGCTTTAAACCAGGTTCTATGGACACCATATTGTCATCCCAATAAATTGAAATGAATTGGATTTTATAGTCGCACCAACAGCTAAGGTCATATCGCGACTTTCCAGCTTCCACTGGTGGAGGAAGACCCCAGGTGCCCCTCCGGGAAATTTTCGTGCACGGGCGGGCACCTGGGTAGAACCACCGACGTTCCGCAAGCCAGCTGGATAGCTTCCTCACATAAAGATTCCTAGGCCCCTGAGGGATCGAACCTACAGCGGTGAGGGCCAAGTGATTGCAAGTCAGAGACTCTAACCACTCGGCCACGGACGCCCCTCATCCCAATAAAACGATTCACCGTAAAATAAAGAAATCCCCGCCAGCCTATATCCTCTAACAAACTAGAAAGCATTATTATGCAATATAAGTATAACATAATGGTGATCATGTTTATATGAATATAAAAATCCTAGAAAGCTACACAGCAAGAATGCATTGACTTGGCAGAAGCCAGAGAAACAAGAGAATAAACAATAAAAGGCACAATAAGACAAGATCGGAAACAAATATTAAACGTTACCGTCCTCTCAGGATTTAGGTAAACGTCATCATAGGATTCAGAATCTCTCCGGCCATCGCACAATCAAAGACGAAAACAAACTGTAAATGGATCAACCACTAATATGTTCTCATATTGTTTATGGACGCATGGTCTTCTATGATTTTGTTTAGAATTTTCGTCTGAGATTTACTCGAAGTTGAAGGCAAAACCGGAAGTTGAAATGCTGCGAAAATTGCGAGAAAGTTCGGAGCGAATAGTTGAAGTCCAAGGCGAAAATTCGAAATCTAAATGTTCGACACCTCGCCTTCATCTTCGAGATTTCGCTTGCACCTCTGAAACAATTTCTTGGACGCAACCGGCTTCCCTGTATGCAACTTTAGATTTATAATGCACAAACTGTGACAGGAGCAAGTGGAGTAATTATTATTAGAGTGGGTACAATGAGCAGAATCATCCATGGCCCGTATTCATAAAGCAACCTAAAGTTGAATGGCCACCCTTTTTGTAGTTTTATCAATTAACAAATTTAACTCAAACATCATATGAACATTTCTTGAAAGTCCCGGAGAGAAATATATATTTAAAACCGCAACTAAGTTGTATGTAAAATTAAGTATTATTTGCATTACGTAGATACTACTGCTACCACTGCGTGACTGCACGGAGAAACGAGAGGTAAATCTGAATTGTATAGCTGCACAACTATTGCCAGATAATTGATAAATATATTTACTTAATTTTTAGTTGGATTTAATATTAGTTAACCCAAAATTTAAGAATTTTACATATTTTTAAATATCCTTTTTAGCCTCTCAGGGACACTACTAACCATATATTGTAAGATGAATATTTAGTTGTAGGTTTTATCTTTCCATAACCTTATTATATGAAGACAACTTAAATCGATAGTAAAATGTGTTTAAACACATTGATAAGTTAAGATATTGCTAAGAAACTTTATGAATACGGACCCTGGACAGTATGTGATTGTCATCAATGTACGCATGTACCATTTTTTTTGCATAAGCACGTATGCAATTCTGACTTACAAGCTCAGTGGCAACCCAACTGTTTTCTAGATACACCTGTACAGTAACAATCCGTTTTGAAACCACTTGATCCCCTACCCTTGTAAAATAAACAAAGCAATCGTTTCAATTGTAAGAGTAAGGTAATCCATAATTTCCCCGTAATTTTCTTCCACTCTGATATGGTTGGTTCCAATTAGCTTAAACAATGTATTGATGGACAGCTCTTTAAAGAACTATTACCTTCTTATGTAAAACATATGACAGAGGTATTCCTACCTGATATACGATTCAGCAAATTTCCTAACTTTCTTTTTAACCTCTCCGCTACATTTCTGTATGTCCTCATCTGTGTTTAAACGGCCCGATATCTTCAGGTACTTCTTCACAAACATGTAATTATTCCTCTTGAATACCAACAGGTAGCACCACTATGTACAGAAAATACATAAACAATTAGGTCATTGTACACAAACGAGAAAAAGGATCCTATAGAAATCAAGGCGCCCAAACGCAATGACACATTGATGGCACAGATCCGCACTGTACCACAAACACAGAGCAACTTCCTGTCTATCTATACACACTTTATAATGGGTCAACTTCGTTTTATCATTTAGTTTGAAAACAAGCAAGAAAATACTCTACCTTATGCAGCAATTCAGTTCCCATATACACCTAATGGTTCAAACATAACAAATGTATGAAATGCAACACCCTCAAGACGAAAAGTCACACTTTAAAAATGACGTTTAATATATGGTGTGGCCTCCATAAGAGGTATCAATATGAACTTTTGCAGCCTGTCCTTGTACCACATATCACAAAAATAGGGGTGTCCTTAGTGGAAGATAGTTCCTCATGTCCCCGTGTCATGTCCCCGACACATGCTAGAAGCCAACCGTGTCTGAGTTCTTCCATGACCTGCTAAACGTCCGCATCCAGTTGAACATGTTTGGGGATTGACTTGTTAAACGTCACATGCGAGAACTTTCAAAGCAACAACATTTCGAGAAATTAAGTGTCACTTAAACAACATCTAATGCCATTCCACAAAGATACCTCCAGAGCTACACTGTGTCAATGAGAGCCGGGGTCGATATGGAATTTCTGCTTATGGAGGTCACACCAGATATAAAACGCCATTTTGAAATTGTGACTTTTGGTTTTGATGGTGTTGAATTGTAAACACACATAAAGGGACACACGGCACTCTTTCACATATTTCCATATCAATATTAAGAACATAGAACAGAACATATTCTTTATTTATGGCTTAAACAAATGTTTCTCGTCATATAAATAAATATTACATTTGTTAATATGTGACAGGTCAATGCAATTTTTACATTACACAATGAAAAAGTACAAACACACAATCATACATACTGTACACTCATACAACTCACCCATTCACTCTGACGCCCGAAATGTCTCACACATTCACTCTGGATCACGTTTTTACCCTGTTATAATGATTTAACTATTCCTATTACATATTTTCATGTAAACTTTTAAGTTTTAATAGTTTACATGTCATGTCCAATGAGGATGAACATACATTTTTTTACTCATTATACATTGCAGTATTGCGAATAATAAATGCTTCCCTAACAAACCTAGATAATCTAAAAAGCTCTTGCTGGCTTGAAGATTGCATCAGCTGAATAAATTTAAAAACACTTGGATGTCTGTAATAATATCGTTTAACATATAGTTTACGTAATTGTTCGTACAAAGGACAAATTAAAATAAAATGATATTCATCTTCTAAGTCTGTACTATTACTATTACTATTACCCGTGTATTGTTAGATTTTAGTATTTTTAATTGTTCTTCATTATGCAACATTATTACATATGATAGGTGCAACAACAGTTTGCATATGAAAAAATGCATTTTGCTAGCAAATATTCAAATGCATATATTTGCTAGCTGTGCATAATATGGAATATACTAGACGACACTTATTAGTATCCCGATTTTACATGCCAACAAGACATGTATTTTCATTATAATTTTCCCAATGAGCAAGTAGTTTGAATCGGTAACTAAATGTAATCCAATTATCAAATTGATTATTTATTTTTAATTTAATTTGAAGAATCTATTAAATAGATTATTGATGACCAATAATCAACATTAATTATTAATATACAACAATATTTTGCTTTGAACTAATCAAATTCAAATGCATCAATTTTCTGTGCATAATATGTTGAATCAGTCAGGGACAATATGTAGTGCTTAAATCATACACTAACTATTAATAGCAAGTGTTTAAAACATGATTAAAGGTTGTCATCCACTTGTTTGCGTGTGCGTTTTATTTATCAATGTGCGTATGTTAATATGTATATATATATATAAGTGTATGCAAACAATGAGACGCAAATATATATTTGTTTAAATAGATTATTGATGATCAATAATCAACATTAATTAGTAATGTACAAATATGATGAAATGTTGTCAATGGTTGTTTTTGTCATTTTGGCTCTACTGTCAGAGAGATTAACTGGCCACGTCATGTTATGCAAACTAGTGTCACGTGAAAGGTGTGTACCTTATATTACCTCTCATGAACAGATTGAATAAAACCAATACTTCATTTTTTCATCTTTTATCAGTTTTTGCGCACAATAGGACCTATTTATGTGTCGACGTGCCGTAAAACACCATTCATTCATTCATTATTGTTTAATACCTTTCCGAATGTTTATGATAAACGGACGATACGACTTTAAAGCTACATACCCTGTATTTAATTCTTCGTTGTAGGCGTGTCTTATTCATATTGATGAGTTATTAAGTATAGCGTCGGTAGCTTTAAAGTAGATTAGCGTTACGGCTTAATTGTTACACTTTGAGATATTTATATCACAGTATTTCTAAGTGTTATTTAAGGGTGCCCTCTGGTGAATATCAGAACAGATAGAATTTTTTATTTCCCTGTTTTTTATGAAGACTAACATATTACTAGTTAGTTTCTGGAAAAATAATGATGGGTCGGTGATTTAACTTTTTCGCAAAATTAATCTTTAGTAATACACTCTCACAGTGCGGTTTTAAATTCTGAATCAGCTGCAAATTGTGTATGGCAACTTACATGTGTGTAGTGTGGTTTGCAGAACAGGTATCGATTTTCCGTCTTTTTTAATGTAATAGATCATACTTTAGGACGAAAAATTAAGGGTTGGGGTATTTTTATCACCATCTGAAAAATTAGTACATCCCTTGTCATTACCCCACCCAGTTTACTATAAATTGCATTTTTAAATTTGTGATCCATAAATTTTTCATGATAAAGGAACAGATAACTTTTTGAGATATTTTGTCTACAATATATACAAGACCTGAGTATCAGAATGAAAAAATAAAAATTGGGGGTCGGTGTGCATATAAGAAAGATATTCAATAAAAACTGAGAAAAAAATGTGCTTTTTTTGATTTCGACGAGCTCTGACATATAACGGCATAGGTCTGTAACAAATAATAGGAAAATACTTTTTATTCCTGTTTATGTATATGCTAACACATGTCTTTGTAATAAAGTTTAAATTAAGTGAATATCTTAAATGGTTTTTGAGAAATACCATCTTTTGTACCCCTACCCCCCATTTTGGCTTATGTTAAAAATTGTCAATTTTGGGCACAACATGTGAGGTCAAAAAAAAAATCTAGTTTTTTTGTGTTTTTTTTGCACTAAAATATTCCTATTGGGCATAAGTTTGTTACTGTATAATTATTTTTTCCAGTTTTATTATAATTTTTGAAATATAACAAATGTAAATTTCCGGAAGTGCAAAAATCCAAAACCTCAGCAGAGGGCACCCTTAAAACAAAGCGTTTACATATTTCATAATACTAATTACTGTAACTGACGGTTAACTGTTATCAAGATTAAATGTTTAAATGATTTAAACAATTAATTTAAATGGCCTAATCTAAGCTATTATCGGCGATAATGTAACATATTTGGTTTTAGCGATAACTAATCGTAATATTCAGATCTTTGCATTTAAATATCTTTTGGAATGCTTTTGAAAGGTATTTTGGTTAAATGTATATTTTCCACCATAAATATTTATTATTTATGACTGCACTTTAAAGTGGTTACGTCAGGCTATATCAGGATAGGGATTCGACTTAATGTAACGAACACGCCAAATAACGGCAAAATTACACTATAAAACCATTTAGCAAAACTTTTTCCAGGTGTTCAGGTCATATAATAATGTATATGTGCCGATTAAAAGTATAGGTTTATTGTCGGGTTCTTAAAATACCCGTGATTGAATATGCGTAAAATGAATTATGAGTTGGTAACACTTAATTCCACCTCAAGTTTTCGGGTTTGGCCCCGCTGTTTAAAGCTGTTGATATTGTGTCTATATCGTTTGGATTCTCGAAATAGGTATACTTCGTCTTCAGTAGGTTTAGAAACGGTGTACATCTGTTGTAAAATGTATCTTTGATTGCGAGATAGAGACTTTAAAATTGATAAAAATATGTTTTTTTTCCATTCTAAAGGGTCCAAAAATAATGAACGACTTACAGAAAACAATTATTTCTGCACAGTAATATGTGCTATCCAAGGTTACGCCTCAGGGTTGATTTAGGCGTTTTAAGATGTATTTCATTCACGATGTAGGGCGAATTCAAATTTTAGACCGGAACAACATTTTTGTTTATTCATATGACATTTTTAACATAAATTTGAATATAAAAATTTGATTGTTCAAGAAAAAGCCTGAGGTTTCCCTTTAAGTATATCCTTAAAATCTAAACTCATGTTATCTTAATCATGTTACACATGTCTATGGAATTAGACCGACAGGTGTAAATAAAAACTTTAATGTGATTCAGTATTTGATGGAAACTCGCTATGATACTCGATGTGACAATATGTATGCGGCTTAGTGATCATTTTCACTCGTTTTCAGCCATGCGTTTTGTCGATGTTGGTGTTTGAAGAATCTAGAATTTACCCTTTTAGCACATACCTAATAATAATTGTTATGTCTGTGCTGCTAGCAAATACTATGTTCATTACACATGTATACATACTTTTAAAAGGTTACCAAATGAGAGTAACGCAACAACTGCAATCCAGAACCACAAAAAGACGAATATCTTTTCACTGAAGAGGTTGATGGGAAGAACACATTGAACAGTATACCTGGAAATTAAAACAAATTATCTTGAATTGACCCAGATAAAATAAAATAGATAAGATAAAGATAAACGTCTTCTTTAGTTTATCAGGACGGATATGCACCGATATATAAACTTGGCTGACTCTAAAGAATTATACTCAAACACGTTTATATATCGATGCATATCCGTCCTGATGACTAAAGAATTATACTCAAACACGTTTATATATCGATGCATATCCGTCCTGATGGATAAAGAATTATACTCAAACACGTTTATATATCGATGCATATCAGTCCTGATGACTAAAGAATTAGACTCAGACACGTTTATATATCGATGCATATCAGTCCTGATGACTAAAGAATTAGGCTCAGGCACGTTTATATATCGATGCATATCCGTCCTGTTGACTAAAGAATTATACTCAAACACGTTTATATATCGAGGCATATCCGTCCTGATGACTAAAGAATTAGACTCAGACACGTTTATATATCGATGCGTATCCGTCCTGATGACTAAAGAATGAGACTCACATATGAGGTCTGGAGATGGCTTGGTAGTAGACTACTTGAAATGCTGAGCTTGGTGTTTGTTTGTTTGTTTGAATGGTGTTTTATGTCATTTTGAGTACATGTTAGGTCATATATGACGGTCGATTTTAAGATTCCGTAAGAATCGACACTCTCTCTCTTGACAAGACTAGCTCCCAGTGGGATTCGAACCTGTGCAGGTGTTGAGCTTGAAAAAAACTCAGATATTCGATAAAAACAATCGAGTTCATGTTTCTTTAGTCTAAGTCAAAATCTTAGATTTGAATCGAACATAATATAAACACATTAAGTTCACACATATTATAGCGTGCATATATATCATTATATTACATTTGTGTGTTTAACATTATAGTGCTCAGCTATAAAATTTTACAAATACATATAAAACCAACCATTTTAAGAGCGTAAAGGCAGGAATGTGGTCTGTTAAATCAGGTATATTTAATTTAAAGTAGCTATCCCGCCAAAAAACTGCAAAATTACAATACAGAGCTGTTTATCAAACCTCTATGCAGGTTTTCAGTTCATATAATAATGTATACTAGTATGTGCTGATTAAAAGTAAAGATTTATTAACGGATTCTTAAAGTACCCGTGATTGAATATGCGTAAAATGAATTATGAGTTGGCAACTCTTAATTCGACACCTCAGTTTTGGGGTTTGGCCTGACTGGTTAAAGCGGTTTATATTGTGTATATAGAGTTTGGATTCTCAAAATAATTATGTTAGTTACATATATACCTCGTCGTCAGTAGGTATAGAAACGGTGTACATATTTTGTAAAAGTTGGCTGTTGTTGGCGGGATAACTACTTTAAACAATACTATTTGGAAACGAAATATTGATCTCTTAAAGAAAGCGGTCTCTATAGAGAGGTGGTCTCTAGAGCCGGGTTGACTATATAAATATACCTTCGAATATTTTGCAATTGCCGAATCTGGAAATCACACATGGTTACTCGTGGAAAACGTGGACTTTCCCTCATTTTACTAGCATCTGCTAAGGCCAATTCTCTCATGAAGTCGATTCCAAACGAAACATCCATTCCCAGAAAGTCGCTAATCAGGAACATTTGTCCAGTTACATTTGCTACGTACAGTAGCTTTATAGCTATGTACAGCAAGGATAGAAACTTCCCAGACATCCATGTGTCGAGTCTTCCGGTTCCTTTCCTCCCAAACGATCGTAACCACTTGTCCATACATGCAACAACAGCGTCCATGCGAACGTCGGGTTTTGTGAAAATGCATTCGTCCGCAGTCGCACACAGTGTTGATATATGTAAGCCGGTGCTAGTTTGAAGGGTTTTCCAAATAAAATGCGGCATTTTGAAAAGGAAAGCCATGATCATAAGAATAAGCGGAACCCATTGGTAGTAGGTGATCTCGGCATTCTGAAAACATCATAAACATGGGTCATTGACTAATTATTCACCCAATCAATGGGTCTCCTCCGCTACAATTTTTTTTTAATAGAATCCTCCGCAACAAAGAACATAGAAATTAAGATAGCTTAAAAAATAAAGAAAACAAATTTCCCTATATGCCAGTATGAAAGAAAACGCACCAAGAACTTAATTGTATGTTCCGCTTAATACTATCACCCCTGAAATAATACAAATGATAGCATTCGTAAAATGGAATTGTTTTTGCTCAGAGCTTCAAATTTAAGTCATATGTGTTCGTAGTTAAGTAGACGCTCACTATTCGCCATTTGATGTTTGTTTGCTTGGTGATTAAGTCATTTTCCAGCACATTATAAGTTATGTATGACGGTTGATTTTTATTTGTGGTGGAGATAGACCACTCACTTATCCTTGGGTAAAACCAGTACTGTAAACATCCTGCCATCCGTAAAACTCGACACCTTATCACTTAAATGAGGCACCATTATTTATCAGTTGGACAATGCTAAAACCTGGTAGTGCGGCACATAACACAGCCATCCAAAAACAGGCATTTATACAAGCTTATTTATTTGCAAATTTCCATTAGCCTTTAAGATGAATGGCCACCCTTTTTTGTAGTATTATCAATTAACAAATATAACTCTTCAACATCATATGAACATTTCTTGATAGTCCCGGAGAGAAAAATATATTTAAAACCGCTACTAAGTTGTATGTAAAAACAAGCATTATTTGCATGACGTAGATACTACTTTTACCACTGCGTGACTGCACGGGCAAACGATGTAAATCTGATTTGTATAGCTGCACAACTATTGCCAGATAATTGATAAATACATTTACCTGTGGATTAATTTACCTGTTCAAAGTTTTCTACGTCATCAAATAAAATCGTATTCTCGCTTTTAACAGATATTGCAATGTGTGAATTGTAAATATCTATTGTTGCGTATTGATTTCTATTTAAATAAACATGTTCATGAAACAAAACATGGCCGGAGAGCTTTACATCTCATGAGAATATACAAACACATATATATTAAAATAAAAGACTAATTAGGTAATATACCGTTCGGGAATGGATATCCACAGGAAGAATGCTGTGGAAGGGTATGTAGTATGTGTTTTTCACCCAGCAGTATGCATGTATGTAGTTGTCTGTTCCAGGGAGTAGTTCTGGTGGATTCCAACAATGAATTGGTTCTCCAACAAACTGCTTCGTAGTGATAGCTATCCCAAACACTACAAGAATACCGACCATGTAGTCATGATTTAGTTTGTCTATCCAATCCTCGGTGGTTCTACCACGTATCTTTCTGAAGACGCCACTAAGTTCTCTAAAAAAATACATTCCATTCCATATTGAATACACTCTTTTATTAAAAAAAAAATTAACAGAAAGTTTGATGTTTCGAAATGTGCATCTAGTTCTAGCGCGTTATCTTCCTGAAGACCTAACTAAGCTCTCTTAAACAGTTTATATTCGATATTAAATGAACTATTCTCTACATAATGTTGCATCTTTCATTTAGTTTTACCGCGTGTCATCTTGACGGCGTCACTACGTTCTCTAAATAATGCTACACCCATGATAAGCATTAGTGCTCATCTTTAAAATTGCAGCCCATATTTAATTTAAATTATTTTTCTACAGAAATGTACAGATTTCTGATGGGAAAACGGCAAACCTAAATCTTTACCTTCAGAAATTCGAACACCGAACTGTGAAATGTACTCTCTAACAACCCAAACATGTCAGAACTAGTATTCGTTGAAGAGTTTTTACAATGACGTAAATCATAGTCTAGATCATCTGCAAACCTTGCTTGTTTTCAAGACAAACGTCTAGAACTGTTCTTCAAGAAAGAAAAAAAGAAAAGAGGTTTGTCGCGGCAGTCATGTTTACCGAGCTTCTGGTATCGTTTCTGATTGGCTGATACAGAAGCACCTTCTACCGAAGATATAAAGAACGGCGGAAAGACACTTAAATAATAAATAAACAAACAGGGAAACTTCGTCATTATACCGACGGACTAAATGTGGACGGTCAAAACTACTATAATAAAAAAAAACACAATAATTACGGACATGTTTTTCAGGTTTCATTTTTTTCTGCAAAAACGGTCAAGACGTTTGTATTTGCAATCAACCGTCGAACATGATCATGACTATCGAAGTAGATATAAACGTCGAATATGGAATGTAACATTCAAGGACCACAGTCAACCAAAAACACGCATCGTAACAAACAACGTTTACAAGGATAAATAAAAAGCAAGGCATGTGACATCACAAACTTAAAAGGGTTAACATAGGCCTACAACCCTGGAGCGGTCAGTGTCAAAAAGGCCATTGGGGGATTAAACCAGGTTCGAAGGTGCACCAAACATCACTCTTACCCTACTGTCATCTCTGTAAAATGGGACAGTAAAATAAACAAATCTCCACCAGGCTATATCCTCTAACAAACTAGGCAGCATTAAAAGGCAATATAAGTTTAACGCACAGATGATCATGTATATATGAATACAAAACATAGAAAGCCACAAAGCAAGTACTAAATGACATGGCAGAAGCCAGAGCAACAAGATAATAAACCATTACGGGCACAAGAAGTCGAGAATGGAACAAACATCAAATATTACCATTCTTTCAGGATTTAGGTCATCGCACAATTAAAGAGGAAAGCATAATGGTGTACTTCAAATGGGTATATCACTAAACACGCAGACATTTTAGTAAAGATTATACTATATGACTAAGAATCTTACGAAGTTTGTAAACAAGTAACTATAGAAGTTAAATCTTGATAGTCCTTGTCGCAGAAAAGTTCTTAAATTATGTTTTATTAATTAAAAAGCAGATCAGGGTCACGATAATAGCATTTTTCAAATGTTTTTCGATGTGTACAGTAACGGTAGTCCTGGTGGCGTAGCTGCTTAGTTATGCACAGATTATGAATGTTAAAGCCCTAAACTCGACTACAGGCGCTAAAGAACAAATATGTTTAGAAACGTATACCCTATAAGATGATTATCTGAGAACATCCACGTCTGGGTAAGAATCACTAACGATATCGAATTTAAAATCGTCTCTGTTGTTTTAAAGTTTGCTTGTTATAACTGAGGGATGCAAATCGAGGAAAAAAGCGACTGTATCAGAAAACATATATTGTACTTACCCAACCGTCATAACAGTATACTTTCTAAACAGCTTTTAGAAACACAAACGAAATTGTCGATCCAAATAAAAAAGTCAAACCTGTAGAATAATGTTATGAACCATGAAACGCATTAGATGTATTATAGTCTTAACAGAATTTCTGTATTAAAAAAATATGTAATCTTATGTTCATAAATAGAATTCCTATCGGACTATATTATTTAATTACAATAAACCAACCGTTTTACATATCCTTTAAAACAACCTAACCGAAATGTTTAATTAATTTAATTTAATTTTAAAAGTGAAAGTAATCATTACGGTTATACTTTGAACTATTATTTATAACAGTGATGACGATATCCAAGTCCATTTCGATAAAACAATCAGTAGTATTTCGTAGAATAAATGTTTATTGTGTGTTTTCACATTACGTGGTCCCGCCTTAATTCCATTAAGCGATTGGAAAGCTTATATTAGCAGTATTTTATAACGGATATTTCGACAATAAAACACATTTAAAATCATTTTTTATTGAAAAAATACGATAACTTGTTTAAAATTACATATTAAATGTTTACATTTTACAATATGCAAACTTTTGAAGCAGAAATTAAGGTTTTATTTCATACCCAAGCCAATCCCATTTCCCCTTCTTGGAGAAGGGGTTGGATGGGGTATGAAAGTTAATACTCGGACCACGTAATGATAACAACGTATGGGCTCAGGCAGAGGAAATTCAGCACATTGAGCTTATTTTCACGAAAGATGTCAGCAGATGTTCATTAAACACAAAGATATGCATTTCTGTCAATAAACACACCATATTCAACATTAATAAAAACGATTTACCCAATTGGGATTTCTCATCAGTAGTGATATTTTACTGACCCCTTGAGATAAACGAGCGTAATATAGGTGGCTTTGAAGCAGAATACCGCTTAAGCCGATGCAAGGGGCATGAGAGGTGTTGCTTCTACTTTACCTCTCATGAACAGATTCAATAAAACCAAATCTGCAGCTATATTCACTTGTTGCTTCCAATGGATTTCCCTTATCAGTATGTATTCTGTTTCTCCATATATACCTTATGAACAGATTCAATAAAACCAAATCTGCTACTATATATTCACTTGTTGCTTCCAAAGGATTTCCCTTATCAGTATGTATTCTGTTTCTCCATATATACCTCATGAACAGATTCAATAAAACCAAATCTGCTTCTATATTCACTTGTTGCTTCCAAAGGATTTCCCTTATCAGTATTAATTCTGTTTCTCCATATATAATACCTATCAGACAAGCATATACAATTGTTGTCATATGCATTACCTCTTGCATAAAAAGAAATTTCACAAGAAAGGCGTTCCAGATGAATAAGGTTTACCATCTATCGTTTTCCAAGCCAAAACAATGTCAAACAGCCTTGCATTACATTTTTATGCAACAGCCATGAATTACATGTTTTTATGCAGCGTCTCCGTGGCCGAATGGTTAACAACGTTGCGTTGTAAACCTTCGACACCCACCGCTTCGGGTTCGAATCCCACTGGGAGCTCGACTTGTAAGTGAGGAAGATTCGATTCTTACGGATGGCGGGAGGTATACTGTACTGGTTCTAACCAGGAAAAGTGGGTGGTCGGCCTCCACCCCAAAAAATCGACCGTCATATATAACTTACATGAGTTGAAAATGACATAAAACACCATACAAACAAACAAACATTTTTCTGCTATGTCCAACGTTGGAATTATGTTGATCAATGAGTGCTTCTTGAGGGATACGACATCAGAATCAAAACATTGATCGACATCTTACATTTTGTGTACCTTAGTATTCCAGAAAGTGTGCTGACAACAGACACTCTGGAATGAGACGGATAGTTTTTGAAATAAAGCGATCCATCACTGCCCATTAGTTTTATCATATCACATGACAATACATTTGGACCCAGGGACCGGTCATGTACATACAGTTCTAAAGTCTCAAGCAAGCTTTAAGAGGCACTATAACGCTCATTAAAATACACCTAATTACCTAACACGATTTGTACTTAATTGTCTGCAGTTGAATTCAGTAAAGAATGCATCTCAGATGATCTAATACGCCTTTTGCGTTTCCCATAGGGTAACTGTATAGCGTTTGTGCTTACCAGCTCTTTCCAAAATCGTATAGCTATAAGCAACACTGTTTACCAATTTCGGTTCTCTGAACACCATGACCACCAGAAGTGGGGTGATTATATATAAA
The DNA here is from genome assembly GCA_037043455.1 of Cyrtodaria siliqua. Classification (NCBI taxonomy): domain Eukaryota; kingdom Metazoa; phylum Mollusca; class Bivalvia; order Adapedonta; family Hiatellidae; genus Cyrtodaria; species Cyrtodaria siliqua. The sequence goes on along the minus strand of JAWPHD010003369.1, from coordinate 170,360 downwards.
CTTCCAGCAAGTGGACCATTATTGCAATTTGAAGAGCAAAATAGCTAATATGAGCAAAATTGACTAAATTTAGTTTCGTTATTAATAACAACATAACTTAAGCGAAAGTACTAACCTAAATACATCAACAAATGTCCAAAAACAAGAGCTATTTTGTGACAATGTTGAACAATTTCTTTTCTCGGAACACCATGACCACACGATTCGGAGGGAATATATGTGAATTTCCATAAGCGAACCATTATTGAAATTTCACCAAAATAGCTAAGATGAGCAAAACTGACAGAATCTAGTTTTGTTATGATAAAACATATCAAATTTACATTTTGTGGAGATCAGTTGTCAATGTGACACTTTCATCCTATCACAAATTAGCATACAATCAAAATATATGCCCGGAAAGTTCTTATGCTTCAACACAGCCCCTCAATACCAATGGTGTGTCTGACCAAAAATGTCACAATCCTTTGAATCCATGTGAATGCATTAAAAGTGGGTAGGTGGTGGACCCTTTTACAGTTCGCCACTATGCTCTCCTTTTTAATTGTACGATAACTGGACAGGCTGTGGACCCTATGATGACACCTACCTAAAGCCCATTGGGACGGTGGCGTTTGATGTTTGTCTATGATCTTTCTTGTTGTGCCCTTAATGGTTTATTCTCTTGTTGCTCTGGCTTCTGCCAAGTCATTGAGTACCTTCATTGTGGCTTTCTAGGCTATTTTTTGTTTGTATTATATTTACACGAGCATATTTGTGTTTTACTTATATTGCCTATTGTTGATGCTGCCTTGTTGGTTAGAGATTAGATCATGGCGGGGATTTCTTTATTTACACATGTCCTGTTTTAATGGGATGACAGTAGGGTAAGTGAGAGGTTTGGTGCACCCTAGAACCGGATTAACACCCCCCACCCCACCCCAGTGGCCTACTTTGCCACTGACCGTTCCAAGGCGGTAGCCCTATTGTCAACCTTGTGTGTTTGTGATGTCGTTTGCTTTTATTATTACTTTTGCCTTCTTGTTTGTCTGTTTACGTGTTTGTTTCTGTGTTTTGTTTTCCCTGTCCGATCCTTTTATATTTCTTTAACCAAACCTCATTCTTACATTTTTGTCTTAATTAAACGGAACAGAGTAAATAAAGACATCCCCTCCAGGCTATATTCTCTAACAAACAATGAAGCATTAATAGCCAATTTAAGTATAACACATAGCAGATCACACAACAACAAAAGCTTAGGAACCCATAAAGAACGTACTCAATAACTTTGCAGAAGCCAGAGCAACAAAAGAACAAAGCAGTACGAGTACGACAAGATAAGATTTAAAACAAACATCAATACAAATGTTATCGTCCTTTTGAGGATTAGGTTTTGTATGGTGTTTTTCGTAGACGTCATCATAGAATACACAATCTATCCGGTCATCGGACAATCAAAGATGAAAGCAAACGTGAAGAACTATAGATGGTTCAGCAACTAAACATGCAGTGCATTGAAAAATGATATGGTCATAGTTTCTTTTGATAAACTGTTTAACAAGTTAAATAAAGACTTTTATATAATTTTACGAAGTTTTGTAAATCACGTCGCCATAGAAGTCATGTTGTAACAGTCTTTGTCGCAGAAGAGTTCTTCAGTTACTTAATTAATTTTTTAAAAGTAGATCAGGGTTATGAAAATAAAATTTTACAAAACATTTACAAACGTTTTTTCGAGGTTTATGGTAATGGTAGCCCTGCAGGAGCAAATTCTTAGTTTTACAAAGATTACGAATATTAAAATCCTCTACTCGCCTTCAAGCTATATCAAAACGAATAAGTTGATAAGCACATATACCATATGAAGTTGCTCGGGGAACATCCCCATCTAAGTGGGGATAATTAACAATATCAATATTGAAATTCTCTCTCTTGTCATAAATTTTGATAATTATTTCTCCATTAGAGAGATTTAAATTGAGAAAAGAAGCGTATGTGAATATCTATGTAAGTCGTCTGAGAGAACAGTATTTATAACTGGTATGCGCAAAGGTGAACATGTACGAATACTTTATGTGTAGTGGATATGAAGTTTAATGTGGTGTGTGTCTAACAAGGATAAAGGTAACAACCTCCGCTAAAGGTAACAATTCCGCTAGAGGTAACAACCTCCGCTAAAGGTAACAATTTCAACGCTAAAGGTAACAACCTCCGCTAAAGGTAACACTTTCAACGCTCCGCTAAAGGTAACAATTCCAACGCTAAAGGTAACAATTTCAACCCTAAAGGTAACGATTTCAACGCGTAACAATTTCAACGCTAAAGGTAACAATTTCAACGCTAAAGGTAACAACCTCCGCTAAAGGTAACACTTTCAACGCTTAAGGTAACAATTTCAACGCTAAACAACATCCGCTAAAGGTAACAATTTCAACGCTAAAGGTAACAACTTCCGCTAAAGGTAACACTTTCAACGCTAAAGGTAACAATTTCAAGGTAACAATTTCAACGCTAAAGGTAACAATTTCAACGCTAAAGGTAACAACCTCTGCTAAAGGTAACAATTTCAACGCTAAAGGTAACACTTACTTGTACCGCTAAATGTAACAGCGCTTACGTCACAGGTGTCACAGGAACTACAAATAACACGTTTACTAAATTGTCATTGAAACTGTAGATATTGAAAAAATGTTGTTACCTTTAGCGTTGAAATTGTTACCTTTAGCGGAGGTTTTTACCTTTAGCGGAATTGTTACCTTTAGCGTTGTTATGGTGTGTGTTAGCCCTATTGTCAACCCTTTTGTGTTTGTGATGTCGTTTGCATTTATTATACTTTTGCCTTCTTGTTTGTCTGTTTGCGTGTTTGTTTCTGTGTTTTGTGGTTGACTGTCCTCCTTGAATGCTACTTTCCCTGTCCGATCTTTTTATATTTCTTAGTTGTTACCGAAGAAGTATAACCGTGTCTTCTCTATGCTAACACTGATACTAACTTGAAATTCTGATTTACTCGCGCCGTCCCTTAGTTTTTCTACATTATAAAATAATAATGTGTAAATCATAAGCAAATTGTAATATCGCACCAGTAATATATTAAACCTATGGAAAAATAACGAATACTAGCAAATGTGTTATTGCCTTTTATTTAATTACTTGCAAGCAAGTTTAAAGTCGAAGTGATATAGATTGTTAGTTTATTTACACTGTCCCCCTTATTGGGATGACAATGGGTTAAGAGCGAGGTTTGGTGCACCCTAGAACCTGGTTTAAACACCCGGCGGCCTTCATTGCCACTGGCCGTTCCAAGGCGGTAGCCCTCCAAGGCGGTAGACTATTATCAACCCTTTTATTGACTGTGTCATATCTTATATTTTATAAATCTTTGTATGTAGTTGTTGTTTGTTTCTCTGTGTGTTTGTGGTTGACTGTCGGCCTTGAATGTTACATTACCTGTTCGATTTGTATATCTACTTGTATAATTTCAGTTTTGGTGAGGACTTCAAGATTGCCGTCTGTCCATTTACAGGTTGATAAATAGCGAATAAACGACAGTCTCAGTGTGATACAAAAAAATATGTCACGAGTACACGTTGTAATTCGGTTAAAAAACTCGTTCTTCGAACTCGTTTTTTAACCGTATTATAACGTGTTCGAGTGACATTTTTTTTGTATCACACTGTGACTGTGGATTATTCTATTTATTATATACCTATCAGTGCTTTTTAAAGTATATTTAATTCAAAATACTCCCCCTCACCCAACCTCGCGCCCCACGCAAGGTGCCCTCTCGTATGAATACATTTGGCAGATTTTGAAATGAGCCGTTAAAATTTGCTGGTTGAAAGCAATAGCAATCTACATTACCATTAAATTAAAAAATGGTTAAAAAGTAATTGCGGTAGAGTGATATCGTCATATAGAAAAATGATATCATCACTTTTGTCTGATACTAAAAATATGTCACTGAGAGATCTTTATAAATCACTGATAGGTATATAATAAAGCGTATTAACAGAAAACGATTTAAACCGTTATTGGTTCGGTCGTATGCTTTATTTGGACTATGGGAGCGGCCATATTGAATACGTGAGGTAAATGTTTATCAAGATATCAAGTTGACTGATTTGAAAAAGCATTAAATGGGTAATTGTTACATGGTCGTTTAATTTATTATTTTAAATTTGTGAAAACAGAACCGAACAAAACAAATCAAGACAGAACACTGATTTATTTGACTTATATAAGTAACTTGGCATACAAGTAAAATACAAAATGTCAACATGACAAGAAGAAGAAAAAGCTTTTATTTCTCCATCATCGGTTAATTGCGATCGAGGCGATCAACCCACCCCCTCCCCCGCAATTAACCGCACATAGTTTCATACATAATTGGCAATAAAGTGATAAATGACTCTAGCAAATATCAATATAAAACTCTCGGTTACTAACAACTATATACGTTCAATATCAAGAAAGAAGAAAATTTACATTTCAGAAGTGCTGAATATTTAAAGAATGTTCAAACGAGTCATAAAGAAAAATACCATTTATTTTAAATGAGAACATACCAAACCTCTCATGTCAAACTAAAAAAGTAGTTTTACATGCAGTTCAGAGGATAAAATAAAGTGGAAGGAAAACAACGTCAACAATAATATAAGCATGTTTAATTAACCGCCTCAATGTAAAAACTTAAAATCAGCCTAATAAAAAAAATCCTTTTTGTTGCATGAAATAGAGTTTAATTAACATTGTTGAAGTGATACGGGAAATAATTCCCGAGAGAGAAAGATTCTTGCGATATAGAAACGAGTGCGTTTTTGCACGAGTTTCTATATCGCAAGAATATTTCTCACGAGTGAATTATTTTCCGTATCACGACAAAAATGTTAATTAAACTATATAATATATATTATGTGATGATTTTTTTTTCCAAACGTCTTTTGACACAAGTATTCCTTCTTCTGTCACTCCTTTGGCGACAGCGCGGAGTAATATCATGACGTCAATTCGTGACGTAATATCGTGACGTCTATCGTTCATAACATTTGGCTCCTGTGCTATCTTGCACATTAGGCGAGATAGCACAGTAGAGGAAGGGATATGTTATAGATTTTCTCAAACTGGGAAAATTCTATAATTCATCACAGAATATATAATATACCTAATTATCTGGGTATAATAATATTTCTTTATATGAAATTCCTAAATCGGTTAAGTACACACATAATATAAAATGGTATTTATATTAGATATCTAATGAATTACAAATTAAATAAAAACGTGTGTTTCGATCACTTGTATGTATTTATATCTTCCAGTTTCTATCCATATAATATACTATAATGCATATAAGATATTTTGACAAATTAATAATAATTAAGCAGGTATATGTATATGCATTTTATGCCATATTTGACTGTCGATTTTTTTTTGTGGTAGAGGCAGATCATCCCATTTTTCCTGGGGAATCTGTACTGTATACCTCCCGCCATCCGTAAGAATCGACACGTTCTCATTTGTTCATTCGAGCTCCCAGTGAGATTCAAAACCCGCAGCGACGAGAGGCGAAAAAGACTTAGACAAGTTTTATATTTCTTGATAATCAAAATACTATTATGCTACTAAACACTTTATCATTTATGCGAAAATAAAATAAATGAAAATAGTTTATTTCTACGCATCCATAAGGATTATCCCAAACATAACTAAAGCCAAATTCATTCAATAGTGGATTAATATTTCCAACCCAGTTACTTTTTCCTTTACAATGAAGTTCAAAGTGTAGTTAAAATAACATTATTACTATCAACAATCATGCTATGTACAATGGATGACTACAAAGTTACCAACGTTATATTTGCAACCCTTTACTCTCAAGATGGTTTGCGCAAGTTCAGACGTAATGTTTTCCAAAGCTTTAAAGTTAATAAAAACCGAAAACCCATTTCCATAACGTAATATTTAACAAGCAAACGCATCGATCAATTGAGAAAGAATAAGAGGGCTTTGGATCAAAATGTCCTTGTGTTATCCATAAATGTTATATAATAGGTAAAAGTAAATATAAACGTCAAACATGAAATGTAGCATTCAAGGACCACACTACCACCTCGTTTCACATAAACAAAGCACGTTGCCACTGACACAAAGTTGTACCCATGTTATCAAAATGATATATAGGGTCCTATAGAAACCACAGCGTCCGAACGCAATGGCATCGTAGGTCCGCTCTGTACTGCAAACAAGGACTTGAAACTACAATGAAAGAGACAAAAAACAACAGAAAGGGTGGTGAAGACAGGGTTACCGACTTGGAACGGTCAGTAGGCAATAAGGCCTACTGGTTAGTTTGAATCGATTTTATATGCGCACAATCCTCGCTATTATCCTGTCTTCAGCGCCTAAACTGTCTAAAGTACAGCGCAAAACCAGACTAAAACAACGTCGAACCACCCGCTTATGTATGTGGTGTGCATAATTTACTTCAAACCAGTCGAAATACTATTGCCATTATAAAATTGCATATACCCATCTTTGAATGTCAATTTAACAGATTTTCATAATAAAATATATAACGATAATACGTTAGAAGTAGATTAAACATGATATGTAGTATTCGCAGAACATAAAATGTTTTACAATAGGGGTACCGCCTCCGAACGGTCAGTGGCTACAAGGCCGCTGGTGGTGGTGGGCTTGAACCAGGTTCTAGGGTGCACCAAACCTCATTTTTACTACATTTGTCATCCCGAGAAAACGTGACAGTATGCATAAAGAAATCCCCGTCAGGCTATATTCTATAACAAACTAGGCAGCACTAATAAACAATATAAGTATAACACAACGATGATCATGTATACATGAATATAAAGACATATAAAGTAGATGGTGCCAAACATATGTTAAGATTACAGAATACTAAATTAACAAAATGTACCCCTCTACCAGGATAAGAAATAGAGTTTATTTAACTGCTGAGATCGATTATAGGGAAATCCTTCACGAGTGGTAGACGTGTGGTTCTTTTTCACGAACGAGCGTACGCGAGTGAGTGAAAAACAAAGCACGTCTACCATCAAGTGAAGGATTACCCAATAATCAATCCTAGCAGTTAAATAATCTATTTATTACATTTTAAATTACGTTTTTGCAAACAAATATTCGCTTTATTAAACGTTTTCGGCGGATGACGTCAACGTCGCAACGTTAGTTATTACTGTGTTCTGAGTTAGCAACGTTAGTTATTATTCTGTTCTGAGTTAGTTATTAATATTTAGTGATTATGAATATTCTTACACTGAGAAATCTCGATCTTTCACGCATAGAAATGTAATAAATGGCCTATTCTTGCCCGGGAGCCACACGAGGCAGAAACGAAATTGAGGTTACAAGTACAATTGTGGATGGGTATATAACACCCCGCTAAACAATTGGGTTTTTTGGTCAATATTTTATTTCACGTAGAGCAATTTTACACATTAATCACCGTCTCTTCTATATATAATTTATGTTTCGGGTGCATCACAAGTTTTCCCATTGGGATGAGATGTCTTTGCCTTTGTATATTGCTTCCATAGCCCATTCAGAATGTCTATGACGACCACGTCAGACGAATTGTGAGCTATCATCCTCAGGACGAAACAACCGTCGTCTCTGTAAAATCAGAAAACGGAGATGACCGATTAAGTGTGCCATGGAATAGGTATAAACAAGACAAGACATAAAGCACAGATCAAATATTTGTGGTAAAAAAGGGAAAATCTCAAACAAACTACTCATTGCTACCTTACCATGCGCAGTTATGAAAACCATTACAGATACGATCGAATAAAGCACGAATCAAATAATATTGCGACTAAATCGTATTACATATACCTTATGGTGAGATAAAAAACAATGCATATACATTATATACTTTCAGAAAGGATTACCCTACATAACAGCATGGGTTCAGTGTCGTTTTCGGGGTGGGATAGAGAGAATATCATGTTAGTGCCTGATCTCATCCAGTTTATCAGGTGAGGCTAAGAAAACTCAAAGTGCTGAAGGCATTGATGGGCGGTGCTTTTTGTAAGTGTTGGAATGGATGGGAAATGGAAGTGCTGTAAATGTAACTTCCATGGTTTCTTTGTGTTTTACATTCAGTGATGTTTCAGATGATTGATATTTTAGCTAACTCATATGGCCCGAATTAGCTTCCGTAGATTTTTTTCTGAGCAAGCTCTTCAGCGAGCACTGACTGTTCTGTTTTTAGTAACATGATACACTTTCTATAAACACATACCGTCTGCTTGTCGCACGATTATAACTCGAAGTATAACCTTTTAAACAGATGATAACAAGTTGACTTACGAAATTTTGATAAAATATGTATGTATGACCTAAATAAATAATAAATTGCCTTTATTCTGAACATTGTTTCTTATGTAGGGCATCAAATGATTAAGCGGCCTTTTGTTTACAAACACCGACTGATCGTCTGTCAAAATGCGAAGCGCTCATGCGTATTAATACATAAACTATCTAAGGATTTACTTAGGAGAATATTTTTTAACTACACAGTAAGCGAACACACAAGGACAATATTTGTTAATTACACAGTAAGCGAACACACATCATCATTTTCTGTCAGTGATCACATAATATCGAATTTATTAAAGGCATGCATGAGAGACTACTTCTTCTAGCGTAGTGTTGCATAGTGCTGCATTGTGCTGTTAGGTTTGTCACATTCCTAGCATTCCATTGAAACCCCCATTATACCTCTGACGGTGCTCAAGCACCGCCAAAACTAAAGCCCGAGTCTAACATGATATTCTATTTATCATGTTGATCGTTTAAAATCAGTTAATTTACCTTTTTTTCCCCATGTCTTTCCGTTCAAAAAAACTCAGACGTCATCAAATATACCATGACGTCATCAAAAGAGGTTCACCTGACGGGATAGGTAAGTAACTGCCGAGATAAGATTTTTTATCATGTCGATCTGCATAATTCTGCCGAGAAACAGGGCGCCTGAGATAAAACTTATCTCGTCATTTCATTCCTATCCCGTCAGGTGCACTTCTTTAGATGACGTCAGCACCTCTTTTGATGACGTCAGGGTATATTTGATGACGTCTGGGTATGTTTGAACGGTAAAAAATGGGGAAAAAAGGTAAATTAAATGATTTTAAACGATCAACATGATAAATAGAATATCATGTTAATGCCCGATCCTATCCAGTTGATCAGGTTCGGCACGAAAAAAATGAAGCCCTCGGCACAGCCTCGGACATCATTTTTTTCTCAGCCTCACCTGATAAACTGGATAGGATCAGGCACTAACATGATATTCTCTATATCTCAGGCACCCTGTTTCTCAGCAGAATTATACATATCGACATGATAAATATAAAACCATCATTTTTTATATATTTTATTTCAAATCTTAGGCAAGGTGACAGGACCCCACTGCTCCCAACCTCAGGTGCGTTACTAGGCCCAAATGATAGCATAGGCCCATTTTTAACTTATCCTAGCGGGTTTGTGGAGCAAGCCCCCCACATCCTTTTTATGTTAGAAGGTGCATTCTGGCGTATATTTCACGGTAAAGGTAAGTACACAGATGCATCTGAAAATACTCCCCAACCACCCCAACCCACACCACCCCACCCACCATCCCTTCCCACATTTGTATTGCATTTTTGGACTTTTTAATTTTTCGATTTCTGAAAATTAGACATAGGCCCGGGCCTACAGTGCCTACACAGAGCTACGCCAATGACCCTGGCACCCACCTTCTCCCAATCACGTTAAATTTGCTTTGTGGCTTTCCGCTTACCTGATATACGATTCTGCAAACGATCTGCACATGTTCTTGTCTCCAGCCGTCTCGATACTGCCGACTATCTTCAGGTACTTCTTCACAAACTTGCAATTATTCCTCTTTAACACCAACCAGAAGACCCACTTCATAAACAAAAAGAGAAGGTAAAAAATGAACAAATATCCAAACAAACAACAACAAAAAAAAGGTAAAAAATAAACAACATAAGTGTTTGGACATTTGTGATTTTTACTTTATATACATCATGTGTTCAGATTAACAAATCAGTTGTATTCTTTTTTATATTGTAAGAAGGCCAATTTACTTTATATTAAATTTTAAATAATCGACAAACAATTATCAGACACAATTTAACAATTTTCCCGGCATAGTTTACAAAAGCAAAAAGAAAAAAATGGGTGTAATAAAGTATTATGAATGTGTGCATAAAGAAACAAATACAAAAAAGGCCTGTTCGTAATTGTTATTGAACGGCTCGGATCATCAACACATAATAGTTTATGTAATATAATTACAGCCTTCTCAGACATATTGAAAGAACACTCCTAATGATTAAAACTTTTGCTCGCGTAGGGATTTGTTCGCGTAAGGTTTTGTTCGCGTAGGGTTTTGTTCACATAGGGTTTTGTTCGCGTAGGGTTTTGTCCGCGTAGGGTTTTGTTTAAATAGGGTTTTGTTCACGTAGGGTTTTGTTAATGTAGGGGCCTACATGCCCAGAGGAATGAAACCCGTATAACGAAGATCAAGTTTATAATCTGCTGAAGTGTACAACGGGCACGACCTTACGAGGCTAGCAAATACAGCATCCTGCATTCATTTTGTATCTTTAAAGGAAATGTAGTGACACATCTTTATTACTAAGAGAGCAGAACAACTTGGACAAAGATGTAAGAATGATCAAAATCGGATAAACAAAGAAAATATGACAATTTGAAGGTTGTTTTAAAACAGATATGACAGAGCTCATAGTTCTAAATTACCATATATGGCATATTGGTAAATATCATTCACAGCAAACAAAATCACTGCAAATAAATGCAAAACCCTTTACTGGCCATATAAAGCATTATAACACTTTAGTATACTAATTTTTCATACCGTTGGTATGATTTACCCCAAATAAATCAGTTAAATAACATATTTATAAATACTCCATATATGGTAATTCAAAATTGTGATGTTACTGTTCTCAAATTGGCGCCTTCCGTATCCGTTTCAAAATAACCGTAAAATGATCATATCGTCTTTGTTTATCATTTCATTTTTATCATGTTTTCACCCATGACCCAGTTTTTCAGAATTCTCAATAATAACGACTGGCTTTATGCCTACATTCCCTTTAATTACAATATACGAGATCATGTACCAGAATTGCCGCAGTATAAGGATATGGACTTACTTTTGACAGATTGATGAATGAGAGCACAGCAACAATTATATACCAGAACCACAAAAATATAAATATCTTCTCGTTGAACAGGTTGAACGGAAGTACACACTGGACGGTATACCTGAAATGTATTTACACATTGTTATCATTATACAATACTAACCCCATTAGCATATCGGTAATTGGCGTTATTTCATTGGATCAAACCTAACACGTGACGTCTTACACATGCGCATGAACTCTTCTCGGAGGAACTACTTTTCTTGCACAATAGTCTTAATATGTATTATCTTTTTTTTAAATGGAGTTCTCGTTGAATAGTCACGAGTTACCAAAGCCGCCAAATATATGGCATGAACTGTACACACAATACAGTTCATGCCATATACTTGGCGGGGCGGCTTTGTAATAGTACTACGTGCGACTGGGCGCATATTTCAAGTTACTTAAAACGTTTGTTTTGAGATTATAATGAGGAGAAAAATGGTCCTATAAAAACCAAAGCACTAACTAAATACAATAAGCACACACAGGATAACACGCAACATAACTAGTTCAACAACACTAAATGACGTATACTAAAATGATAACATGTTGATGTGGTCTAGTGGTAAAGCGTTGGACCCAGGATTAAAAAGTCGCGGGTTCGATCCCCGCCCCGCCATGACCATATGTGTTGTGTCCCCGAGCAAGACACTTTATCTGCATTTGATTATTACACTGGTTCTACACATGAATACATCGAGAGTGATTTAACTGACGATGTAAAATAAATAAGTTCAGCTAAAAACTAACCTTTGAATATTTTGCATTCGTCGTATCTCGAAATCACACATGGTTACTCTTGGAAACCTTGGACTGGTTGTCAGTCTACTGACGTCTGCTGCATACAGCTCCTGGACAAAATCTATTCCAAAGGAATAATCCAGATTCAGGAACTCGCCCAGCATAAATATTTGTCCGACAACATTGGCCATATACAAAAGTTTAATCGCAATGTATAGCATGGATAGATACTTTCCATTCAACCAGGAGAGAGGTTTCGCGTACGTGTTATAAGTCAGTGATATTAGCCACTTGTCCATGAATGAAACAACGCTGTGCATTCGTTCCTTGGAGTCTTCCGGTTTTGCGCAGATGCATTCATCCGCAATGGAACACAGTCTGGAGACGTTGAGGCCAGTGCTGGTGTTGAGGATCTTCCAAAGGAGGTGCGGAAACTTGAACAAGAAGGCCATGAACAGTAGGATCAGCGGCGTCCATTGGTAGTACGTTATCTCAGCGTTCTAGAGAGAGAGAGAGAGTGATATAGAGAAAGGGACAGAAAAACAATAGGAGATGCAAGTGACCATTTAATTCGCAGGAGTTCATTTCGATAATGGAAAGAAGGAAAGAGAGAATAAGAGATAGTGTCAGAGTAAATAATAAACGAGACCAGAATGTCATTACACACTCATTTCTTTCCGGATTTTGTTTTTGTTTTACCTTTTACTGTGCGTATCTTTCACTCAGCGGTTGGGTCAGATATACATTATTCTTCGTTTCTGCAACAATGGTTTACCTAAATACTCATCAACATTATCAAAATTGGCAGATTGTGTGAAAGTCTGCACAGACTGACGGATGTTTACTAACCGGTTTGCTACAGATTGGCTGATGACAATTGCGCGATATTGTATTGGCCAATCAGACAACAGTAAGCGATTTTTTTACCGTTAGTGGCAGATTTGTAAACATCCTGTAATCTGCAGACTCTCATTCAATCTGCCAATTTCGATAATTGATGACGAATTTCCATGTCAGTAGGGCATATTTAGGTAAACCAATGTTGCAGAGACGAAGAACACTGTATATCAGACCTAACCGCTGAGCGAAATATACGCACGGAACAGTAAAAAGGTAAACAAAAAAAATAACGAAAATTGAGTGTGTGAATTCTGTAGATTCTGACCTTTTTACTATATCTACATAAAGTACAACACCATCTCTTCTACCCTTTATCCCTCCTTCCGGAATGAACGCCTGTGGTTAAATCGGTAAGTTTTTAATTGCTCGAAGGGCCTAGTGTATCTATACCGTAAGTTGGTTAAAGGCGGAGGAACTATACTCTTTAGAATTACACACACACACACACTTGCTCGCAAGGTTATTATACTGTTTGCATCTCATCTGTGAAAATTGTTGTATACTTTTAATTCTTATTGTTATTATTTTAAATACAATTGGTACTGCCAAAGTTTGCTAAAATGTAAGCACCACCCACTATATTTCTTTAAAATTTCTATTATCAATATTTTAATTTAAACATCAATATATGTAGCAGTGCATGTTTTTTGGTGTTTTTAAAGAAATCACTAATTCTAAGATTAAACAAGAAACTACCACTGTTTACAGATGAGATAAAAGAACACACACTTACGGCAATAACTAATACGATCTATTTTACTGCAACAGTATATACTATTTAGTGAGAAATAATACAAACAGAAACCCTTATTTGGAGACATAAATCTACAACAGTGAACTTCTCTCAATCTTGCCAAAATAAACAAATAATTCATTGTGCAAGAACATGTCCCCTAACCCCAACCCCGATATATTTTGTTATTGTAGATATTTTGAGGCGCATTCTGGGATTATTTCCCCAACATTTTAAATATCATTTTGACGCTAAAATTGATGGTTTAGCCTGAATTGTCCGAGTTTTCATGGACACGCGTTCCCGTATACACCCAACCCCACGCCACCCGCACGCCACCCCACCTCTACTCATTTTTATTGCAAAACATTTTACTTTTAAGTTTCTTATTTTTGCAGAAAATGTGTACGCAGCTGCGTACTCTACGTGCAGATAGATAGCAACGACCCTGTAATTATCTGATTGTTTCATATTTATCTAAAATTTTAAATGATAAAAATGAGCATATAAATTATACGAGACCATCCCAGTTCACTAAGTATATTAGCATCCCAGTTCACTAAGTATATTAGCATCCCAGTTCACTAAGTATATTGATTGATAAACATGATCATATATAACATATATCATATTGAATAATTAATATCCACTATAAAGCTACAAATATAATTTCAGGACATAGTTAAACAGTACTGGTCTACCCAGGAAAATGTGGGTGGCCTGCCTCCAACACGAAATAATCGATCGTCATAGAGAGCCTAAAATGTGCTAAAATGACGTAAAACACCATTCAACCGTCCACGAAAACGATTCAAGTTAGCATGCATAAAGGAATAAGCTATAAACTGTATATATTTAACCATTTCAAAATAATAAAACACTTAAGGGACACGCGACATCATGAATTATTTACTGACCATGAACATTAGCAACGAGTACCATTTTGACTTTATTTCTTTTCCCGTACGTGTTATAAATTAAACGAAAGAAAACAAAATATGTTTGTATTATTTTGTCTTCGCTGTTTTAACATGCGTAGAACTAACCTGAACAAAATAAATTTAGCATATTAAATGCATGTCAATTCCATAGACGAGATACGAAGCCGTGTATGTTCAGGTCAATGATAAAGTGACATAAATATGACCATTAATACTGCTACAAAGTCAATTGTAAACAAAGTTGGTGATAAAATAAAGCAAATATGTTGGGAACATACTTTTATAGGTTCGCGAAATCGTTCTCATTTCAATAAATGGGAGATAAGTTTAAACATTACGAACGTTTTTGTTTGGGAATAACAATATTTTGTAAATATATTTTAGCGTTTTTTAAACAGACTGGGAAATTCTTGTCAATGACCAATATTGTTCAAATCAATACGTTCGTATAACGAAATAAGTTTTTTATATTTTATATAATATTGTGCTCGGAAGATAAAAACTAATAAATGTTCAAGGTTGGTTGAATATGACGGGCAATTGTTTAACTGGTGGAGGAAGACCACTCACTTTTCCTTGGTAGAACCAGTACTGTATACCTCACGTAATCCGTTAGAATCGACACTTTCTCACTTACAAGTTAAGCTCCCAGTGGTATTCGAACCCGCAACGGTTAGACGCGACAAGTTTTCATTCACTGGCATGACGAACGAATGATGAACACTATATGTAAAAAGAGTATGATAATGGATCTTTGGAAATGGCCGAGCACGACACAACCGAAATATTGCAGTATCGGTTTGATTGAGACTGTTCATGAGCGGTAGTGCAATATGCTAGCTACCACTCACGCGCTCTAGCTCCGGGTTGAGCAGAACTCAATTTTCATGAAATCAATAGTACACAATTTTAACCATCTCGAAGATGGCATGCATACGGCGGTGGACATGGAGTTATTTGCTTCCCCATGTCGTACGGCGTATGGCCTCAGTATCTAATACAATTAAATGCACCGAAGAGCGAAATAAACATAATGGAATTTAGTTGGGAGCAGCGGTTATGAAGCCTGCGTATCACAAGTAACAGCCAAAAAACTAAATTAAAAAGCAGACAACATATTCTATAAGTGGTTAAACAATACTCAGAGCCTTTTATCGGCCGGAGTAGTGGAACCACCGAATCAAAAATTAGTAAGAAAACAAAAGAAATTGAATAACTAAATATAAGTATCGGGCTCAGCGATCTCCAAGTAAGTCACACGCATAAGATGAATCATATGCACGGCCTTGCTGTGCGAGTTAAATTTTATGACAATTCTTGGGAGACAAAACATTAAGAAATGTTTCTAACCTATTTCATATATATAAATTGTATATACATATATCTTACGTTTCGGGTAGATATGTCCACTGGCAAGATGGTATTGTCATCGAATGGAATATGATATGTGTTCTTCACCCAGCAATAGTCGTGGATATATTTATCCCAAGTGTCTCGGATGGTGGTGTACTCGGGTGGATTCCAGCATTTTATAGGCTCGCCCACAAACTGCTTCGTGGAGATTACGACGGCAAAGGCCAGCAGAATCACGACGGTAAAGACATGATTGAGCTTGTCTATCCAATCATCAGTTTTTCTGCCATGTATCTTTTTAAAGACGACGTCTTTTTTAAAGACATCTTTAATCGTTCTGTGAATATAACAAAAATTGAACAAAATTGAGCAAACATTGAACACGATATTTAGTTTCTAAGGAGCGTGTTCCTCCTTATATATGCGATATGTTTGATAATTACATAAAGTCGATAAAAAGGACTAATTAACTAAAATTGTTTTCGCTTAAATTGTTATTCAATCATAATATAGATTTTATTTTTTCTGGACACTTTTGTTTCCATTGTCAATATCGTTGTGTTGCTATAAACTTGTATATATGTTTTGTTTTTACTAACCGGGCTACCCTCTTAAAATAAGTATTTAATTTAATTCAATTAAAAAAGAAGTAGTTTTATGGTCATACATTTAGGGTAGCCTAATCAGCATATACTTATGTTACATTGCCATATGTGGTGGATTCGCTTGTATGTTGATAACCACGGACACTATACGTACTTTATTTTAAAGCTCATCTTTTTATTCATCTTAGAAATCATTGTGCATTGCTCTTTTAATATATCATAAAGTTTGTAAACATGTTTTATGCCATATATAACATTGTTTCAGCATATTTTACATATTGTAAAAAAATATGTTTTTGTTTGAGGAACATATATCAGACTGGCTATAAGCCAAATATGTCATCCTCGCTAAATAAAGATATTATTATTATTACTACTACTATTATTATTATTATATAATAAACAGATGTATGTATTCTCATATACAGGAGCCACATATAATTATAAAATATAAATGTTTCATACGATATTTATATAATAGGAGTTTCGGTTGTTTCTGCCAAAGTTTTATTTTTCACTTTTCAGACAAAATTCAATTAGTACACACATAAGTTGTTTATCAGTGAAACAGACAGTTTTAATGGCAACACCTTTCTTTTCGAAATCGGATAAAAAATAAAAAGATTCACGTGCGAAAGATGTTTGTGATACGTTCATTTTCAATGCAAAATTCTACTGCATTAAACATTTGAAAAATATATTTATTTTAGAATTTATATCCAGCCATGGTTCTAATGTGTTGGATAACAGTAAATTAGGACACTCTGAAAGTTTTAAAACAAAATAATTTGGCAAAATGAAGTTATTTGTGATTTTTTAATTTTCTGGGAAACAACAAGGAATTTACATATAAAAAGCCCAACCAAAAAGCATTTAGGCTGTAATCTATTTATTTCTCAACCGATTTTCAAAATTAAGGTATTTTTTATTTACCACGAAACATTCCAATTCTAATGATGTATAATTGCTGTACTTTTTTTTTATTAAAAAATTGCTCACGATAATGCTGGAAAACGTTTGATTGTAACAAAGATCCCGAACAATATGAGTATAACATGAACCGGTTGAGCATCACTACTGCGCATGCGCAGATTGACGTCATCAGATGATGAAATAGTTGTGAAATAGACATGTTTCTGGCGGTGGTGAAATATTTTTCAGCTGCCGAAGGCAGCTGACTCTTATATTGCTTTTATATCTGTCTATGGTTAACAGACTGTGACTCGTGTAAGTGGCAATAAGCATGCTTTACAACTTGAATTCCTAGAGAACTCGTCTGAAAAACTTGAATGGTATAAACACATATTTTGTAACGTTGGAAGGTTACCATTTCACTTGCTGAAATGACGTTTTCGTAAACCAGTCTACTGAATGAAGCATGTCATTCGCAACATCTCGTACACTGCTTCGCGGGATCCCGAAGAATGACGGGATTGGCCGAGCGTTCACGATTGGTAGCATGTAATCAGCTGAATTACTAGTATATGTATATTAGCGAGGGAACATTCACAAGACTGAATAGCGCAGTTAATCAAGGCGCCGTGTTACTGCCCAGGAAGGTTCAAGCCTGCCGATTTCACTATTTTTTATTTATTTTTTAATTTTCATTGGTTTCATATTGCTGATGGTAAGGTAGCAACAGTTCCTTAACTAATTACACATGGTAACAGTGAACAGTTTATATGTGTTGTAATGCACACTCTAACGCACTGTGAACAATTGACATGTCGCCAGTACTTAGATATCTCCGCCCTATTGTTGATGTCGGAGTATATTGACAAAAGTTTATATAACATAGTTGCACGTGCTTTATACACGTGCTGTTGTTTGTAGGAGGTATCGTTCTGGTTTGATTGGTTGAAATGGATAAATTATTGACAACTGGCGACATGTTAATTGTATTTCTGTGCTGATGTTACAAGGTAATTGTAATCAATATGTAAGGCATGTCAAGGTATTTGAACAGAAAGAAGCGAGGTCACCCACATTGATTTAAAATGCTTGGTAGGAAGAACTGATGGTAACAATCGGGAAGAATGTAAGAAAAAACTGTCGTGGCGTGTGTATGTCTCCGTGGCAACATTTTTTTTCTTTCCAATATTGTTTTAACACCCGTGACTTGATATATTATTATGTTAACTTCTTGTAGTTCTTGAGCTGGCTGTAGACACCCTCACCCTCACCCTCCCCTCCCCACGCCTAAACTTTGTAGGGTATGATTTTCAGAAAGAACATACAGTAAGCTCAAAATGAGACATGTGTGCCATCTGAGCGTTGGGGCTTTAGCGAGTTTTGGGGGAAAACGTTGTGTTTTCAGACGAAAATCGACGAAATCTGGAACTATTTTTTAGAAAAAGAATGGAATACATTAGAACCAATTTGAGTTGATGGAATCTTTCTCGGAACGCATCTCTACGTGTCCCACCATAAAATTTATGGATCTGATACTTAAATATTGAGATTTTGGGTAAAAATGTTAAAAAATGAATCAAATCGCTGATTTCTGTAATACATTGGGGGTATTTAACAAAAAAATAGAAATATATCTAATACAATAGAAAAAAGAAATATTGTAACCTTTTTGGGCAGGGTAAGGCCCAGTGATTAAACAGAAAAAGTTCCAAACCGCATGATGTTTGGAAATACCTTAACTTTGGGGCGAAAAATGAGTATTTTTGTCAAAAATCGCCGGAATCTGGAATTATTTTTTAAAATTAGTTTGAATATAAATTTATCAAATTGAAGCAATAGAATGTTGCACAGCATACATATTCAAGTTTGTCCTGGCATCATATATAACATGGGCTCAAATATTGGCATTTTAGGGCAAAATGTTGGAAAAAATGACAAAAATCACTGATTGGGGTATTGGGTTAAAATTTAGAAAACATTTTTTTAAATATAATAGAATAAATACATAATGAACATTTTGGATAGACAAAGGCCCACTAATTAAGTAGAAAAAAGTCCTGACCCGTATGATGCTTAAAATACTGCCTTAATTTTCAGGCGAAAAATGTGTATTTCCATCAGAAATCGACGGAATCTGGAATTATCTTTTGAAAATAGTTTGAACATAAACTTATCAATTTGAAGCAATAAAATGTTTCACACTGTACATATCCAAGTCATTTATTGTATCAGATATAACATATATGCTCGAGTATTTATATTTTAGGGCAAAATGTTGAAAAAATTACTAAAATCGCTGATTTCTGTAATAAATTGAGGTATTGGGAAAAAATTAAAAGTGCATAGAAAGAACGGAAACAAAATATTATAAAATATCTGCAGTCCATTGTGCAATAATATACCAGAAAACCGTCTTTCTTCTATGGAACATTCCTACTCTGACCTGGCGATATTGCCATTGACCCATCATATGTTTCCAAGGAGTGCATGTCACGCTGGCATTTGATTTGCTTTTATAAGCAAACAAGCCTGCTCTAGCTGATATCTTATGGGAAGTTGTTAAAAAATGACATGACAGAACCTCCCGAACAAATACAACACATCATGTACTAGTGCATGAGCTGGCTGTAGACCCCCCTCCCCAATGGGGGATTTTGTAGGTTATGATTTTCTGAAAGAACATACAATAAGTTTTAAAATTAGATAGATGTGCCATCAATTCTGAGCGTTGGGCTTTAGTGAGTAACGTGCATGTAAACTGTGATACATTACATTACAATCAAAATTTCATTGTACATTGAAAACGTTGAATATCAATTAAATCAAAACCATGTAAAAAACATAATACATGTACTTTTATTAATATTAAGTTGAGAAGCGCTTCAAACTTAATGAAACTATTCTATAATTTACGTTACACCACATTCATTACCAAAAAAACTTATTTTTAGTGCAAATAGGTGGCTGAAAAAACTGGTGTTCGTCTGTAGGTAAGGGTTTCTATATATCAAAATATTAATTAGACTGTGTGTAATATGCATATGTATACTAGCCGAAATTTAGGTGTAACACAATAAAAAGAAAAAAAACATTCTATTTTTAGGATATGATTTGAAATCTGTATATCAGACTGAGAATAGAAGTGATTTAAAACTAGTAGAAGTATAAATGGAGATATAAAAATGGAAATGAAACATTCAAGGGCGACAGTCAACCACAAACACACACAGAAACAAAGAACAACTTTAAAGATGAATAAAAGGCCAAATAAGACATCACAAACACAAAGGGTTGACAATAGGCTACCGCCTTGGAACGGTCAGTGTCAAAAGAATAAACGAAATACAATTGTACTAGAGACTGTGGTGGATATAAACCAAGTAGATATAAAAGTCGAACAGGAAATGTAGCATTCAAGGACAACAGTCATCCAAAAACACGCATAGAAACAAACAATACTTACAAAGGTGAACAAAAGGCAAGCTATGACATCACAAACATACACGGGTTGACACTACGGATAAGTTAACGGTCAGTGGCAAAAATGGCCGATGGGAGGTTTAAACCAGGTTCTAGGGTGCACCAAACCTCACACTTACCCTAATTCATTCCAATAAAACGGGACCGTGTAAATAAAAAAATCCCCGTCATGAACTATTCTCTAACAAGTTTATTAATAGTTATCATATAGTTTTGAACTTTATACTACCAGAAAGATAAAACATTCAGCTACAATTATGTCGCCTGTAATACTACGTTTTTCACAAGAATAAAGAAATGTATAGCAGAGAGAAAAAGACACTGTCTTTCACAGACATAATGTTTTTGTTAAAGAAATGTAGCGACACAGTTAAACAGCTCTGTTATTAAGAGTTCTGAAAAAACTTGCAAAAAAGTGAAAGAATTATCAAAACTGGATGATCAACAAAAAAGATATGGCCATTTGAAGTTTGTACTAAAATGGATATGGGAGCTGCCATTTTGAAAGATATGACCATATATGGAATATTGATACATGTAATTTAAAGCAAAGTAAATCACTGCAAATGAATGTAAAGTCTTTGACTGGGCATATAAAGCATTATTGCCATTAGTTCTTCATATTCATATTCTTCATGGAGTTACTTTAATTTTTTCCCCTATAAATGAATAAAAGTTTTTTTAGAACTCTCAATAATAAAAAATGTTTGGCTGTGTCGCTATATTCCCTTTAAGAAAACAGGAAGCTGTAATGTATTAACTATGAAATAGCGCGTGTTTATTTGAACTATTAAGGAAATGTGTTTTTAGATACAGTGCTTTGGGGTGTATAGAATCATTGGTAGTAAAGAATCAGTTCCTGTTTAAAATCAATTTTCTCAGCTCATATATTTTAGATTATTTTAAAAGTTTCCAGGCTTGAAGATATATCATATAAGCATACATTTATTCAACGGTGAAATTATTTGGGACATTTTTCCATGTAAAATATATCACTACGTGCAACACCTCTCAGAAAAAATGATTCTATACTACCTGAATGAAGTGTGTTTTTGAAACGAAAAATTCATACTGTCACAATAAACTCAGAAATAAATATTTGCTGTTTTAACAAATGTTAGGGACAAAAGTCAAAATGCAATCATCAGTTAAGATAACTTGTTGAATTTTGGCACTTTTAAGGATAAAATGAAATTATGTAAATATTGGTGCAAAAACGCCTATTAAAAAATCACAGCTTCGGGACAATAATTTTAGAAATTTTGCTATCATACAACTAAAAAGGAAAATCTAAATCAGAAATTAAATAAACATTTTCCTTTCATTTTAAAATGAGACGTTTAACCCAAGTGATTCTATACCCCCCAAAGCACTGTAGTTCACGATAACATCTACAAAGTGCCTTCTTAAACGTGAGTGTGCTTTCGTGATATTTTGTAGATTTGCGAATGAAAATAAATATAATCATGAACGTAATAAAATGATAATTGTTTTAGATGGACACATGGATGGAAAGTATATTTTATGGTTTTGACGATGCCGATCAGCTGCGAAATGTGGGACATTTTGATCGACCGATAACAAGTCTGTACGTGTTCATTCTCGAAATGTATAAAGATGCTCCCGCATGTTTAATCTGTCTATGTATAGTTGACGGAATGTATAGCCGCTTCTTTTTTGGTATCAATAGGTAATGAATAACTGTTCTCTGAGGTGTTAAAGTTAAACTGAATTGAATTGAATTGAATGTTGTTTAACGGCTCATCAACACAGTATAGGTTATTTAAAGCCGCCCCAGAGAGAGGGGAAGGATACATAGGAATCCGGGAACCTGCCCTACTCTTATTATCGAATAGATTTCTATGGTTCTTTAACGTGCTCGGAGGATAGACCGATACACGGGACCGCCCGGTTTACGTTCCCATCCGACGGACGAGGCTAAGGTAAAGTGT
>JAWPHD010003369.1:0-142500 GCA_037043455.1 Cyrtodaria siliqua | reverse complement strand
ACCATCGACATCGCATCTTACCATCGCATCTTACCATCGACCATCGCATCTTACCACCGAACATGGACCTAGGTCGATGGTCGATGTAAGATGCGATGGTAATATGGCCCTTACAGGACACCGTACTTTCTTCATTTTTTCAGACGACATTTTTCTACGGTAATCGTGAAATCTTGATCAGCATGAGAATTAATAAGTCGATGGTCGATGGTAAGATGTGATGGTCGATGGTAAGATGCCATGGTTGATGGTAAAATGCGATGGTAAGATGCGATGGTAAGTGCGATGGTCGATGGTCCATCGCATCTTACCATCGACCATCGCATCTTACCATCGCATCTTAACATAGCATCTTACCAAAACATCTTATCATCGACCATCGACCATCGCATCTTACCATCGCATCTTACCATCTCATCTTACCATCGACCATCGACCAACGTATCTTACCATCGACCAATGACCATCGCATCTTACCATCGCATCTTACCATCGACCATCGACCAACGCATCTTAACATAGACCATCGCATCTAACCATCGACCATCGACCTAGGTCGATGGTTGATGGTAAGATGCGATGGTAACATGGCCCTAACAGGACACCGTAGTATTTAGTGTTCCATTTTATTTATATTAGGCCGATACTTTTTATTTAAAAAATTTACTGATTTTTTCAGCAAAAACGTGGTGTAGGAGGAGGGTAAAAAAAGAAGACCTCGGTCTGAGGGTGTCTCATTCACCGCGGCAAACGGCATATGAAATATTTTATTAAATTTGTGCTTAAATGATGTCCACCAAAGACAACGCTTCAAAAGACCAAGTGTCAAACAAATAAAAAGCGAGGTAAGCATAAGAAGTTGCGTTACTGAGGTTAGGTGGTTTAACCAGGGTGTAGATTTGGGGAGATAATGCAAAATATGACCTTGACCTTGTTATTTTTTTGTCGTTCAGCAATGTCCACCAGTGCCAACAATACATATGACCAAGTATCAAATACATAAAGTGAGGAAATCACATAAAGTTGACTGAGGTTGTCACCTAACCAAGGTTATAACGCAAAATATGACCTTGACCTTGGTAATTTTTGTCGTTCGGTGATGTCAACCAATGCCAGCAATACATATGACCCAGTATCAAACAAAGAAAATGAGGCAATCACATACAGTTAACTGAGGTTAAGTTATCTAACCAAGGTTAAGTTTTGAGAAAATAAAGCAAAATATGACATTGACCTTGATAATTTGCATAACGTGATGTCCCTTGACCCAACAAAACGTCTGACAAAGTGTCAGAAAAATTCAAGCAGCGGTTGTTGAGATAACGTTGACTTAAAATGTGAACGGAAAAATGACTGATATGTCTCGCTACCCACAATGTGGTCGAGACAAACAGGGAAAGATATAAAATTCTATGACATTATCATCGCGGTAATATAGAATCGTAAATTTAGTACCTTTTGGTGGGTATAAAATTCGAAATTTTTAGGTCGGAGGCAATATTTTTTGAAAACACAATGTTCTTTTTCTTCAGTTTTGCTTCATTTTATGCCATTTTTTGTTTGTTTGTATGGTTAGCGGGTCGGAATCCTTAAAACATAAAAAAAAAAGACTGGCATTAGCTACATAGTTATTTTGTTATGTGCATTTTTGATTACAGTATGTGTATCTTTTTTTATATTTAGAAGTGGTATTTTCAATATGTTGGATGTCTAGGGCATTATTTGATCCAGAACACATGTTACATATTGTAGTAGTTGTATAATTTAGTAGAATGGAAAATTTATTTACGAATAAAAATCTATTTTAGGAATACCTGATAAGAAACAAAAATAGCTGATTCTAAAGATGTATTAAATCTAACCTTCTGTGTTGTGCATCACAGTTTTGACTGTTGTTATCTAAAATGGTTTAAGATTTAGTAAACATTACAATCTTTTATCTCAATATTTAAGGATTTCGTTTTAGATCAACATAATTCTGCTACCATCAAAAGGCAAGTAATTTACATGGGAAAATCATTTTTTAAAAAATCTATTAACCTGTACCATATTTATTAAAGGGACACTGCCCGTTAGTAAAGGATATAGTGTGCATATGCATATAACTGTCTGATTTTTATTCAGTGAAATTTATAGACCAAAATAAGTATGTAGCAATACATTCGTAAATTTGTATGTGGGTGGTGGGTGGGGGGATTTTATGTTTGTAAACATTGTTGGGATCGCAATATTTATATTTATGTTGGTCACGTGACATCCATTAAAGCGAATGTAGCAACACAGCCAAACTAACTCTAATATTGAGAGTTTTGAAAAACTTGGAGAAAGGTAATTTTTTTTATCAAAATCGGATGATAAATATAAAAGATGTGACCATTTGAAGGTTATTCTAAAATGGATATGGGAGCCGCCATTTTGAAAGCGATCACATCACAGTTCTAATTGACCATCTATGGAATATTGATAAATATCATTTAAAACAAAGAAACTCACTACAAATAAATGCAAACTCCTTTACTGGTCATATAAATAACTATTGCCATTAGGAATACATATTTTTCATATAACTGGCGTCATCTTTTTCCTATAAATCAATAAATGTTCATATCTATAAATATTCCATATATGGTCATTTAGAACTGTGATGTCATAGCTTTCAAAATGGCGGCTTCCATATACGTTTCAACAGAACCTTCAAATGATCATATCTTCTTCGTTTATCATCTGATTTTGATAATTCTTTCATCCTTATTCAAGTTTTTCAGAATCCTTAATAATAAAGATGGTTTGGCTGTGTTGCTACATTCCCTTCAACACATTAGCTTTTCACCATATTATGCCTTGTAAAGATGTGTACAACAGACCGAAATATTGGGTGTAATTAACGCGCAGTTAATTACCCCCAAGCACGACAATAGAAATGACATGCATTAATTACCCCCAAACACGACAATAGAAATGACATGCAGTTAATTACCCCCAAACACGACAATATAAATGACATGCGGTTAATTACCACCAAACAAGACAATAGAAATGACATGCAGTTAATTACCCCCAAACACGACAATAGACATGACATGCAGTTAATTACCACCAAACACGACAATAGAAATGACATGCAGTTAATTACCCCTAAACACGACAATAAACATGACATGCAGTTAATTATCACCAAACACGACAATAGACATGACATGCAGTTAATTACCACCAAACACGACAATAGAAATGACATGCAGTTAACTACCCCTAAACACGACAATAGAAATGACATGCAGTTAATTACCCCCAAACACGACAATAGAAATGACATGCAGTTAATTACCCCTAAACACGACAATAGACATGACATGCAGTTAATAACCACCAAACACGACAATAGAAATGACATGCAGTTAATTACCATCAAACAGGACAATAGAAATGACATGCAGTTAATTACCCCCAAACACGACAATAGAAATGACATGCAGTTAATTACCCCCAAACACGACAATAGAAATGACATGCAGTTAATTACCCCCAAACACGACAATATAAATGACATGCGGTTAATTACCACCAAACAAGACAATAGAAATGACATGCAGTTAATTACCACCAAACACGACAATAGACATGACATGCAGTTAATTACCCCCAAACACGACAATAGAAATGACATGCAGTTGATTACCCCCAAACACGACAATAGACATGACATGCAGTTAATTACCACCAAACACGACAATAGAAATGACATGCAGTTAATTACCCCTAAACACGACAATAAACATGACATGCAGTTAATTATCACCAAACACGACAATAGACATGACATGCAGTTTATTACCCCCAACACGACAATAGAAATGACATGCAGTTAATACCCCCAAACACGACATTAGAAATGACATGCAGTTAATTACCACCAAACACGACAATAGAAATGACATGCAGTTAACTACCCCTAAACACGACAATAGAAATGACATGCAGTTAATTACCCCCAAACACGACAATAGAAATGACATGCAGTTAATTACCCCTAAACACGACAATAGACATGACATGCAGTTAATAACCACCAAACACGACAATAGAAATGACATGCAGTTAATTACCATCAAACAGGACAATAGAAATGACATGCAGTTAATTACCCCCAAACACGACAATAGAAATGACATGCAGTTAATTACCACCAAACACGACAATAGAAATGACATACAGTTAATTACCACCAAACACGACAATAGAAATGACATGCAGTTAATTACCCCCAAACACGACAATAGAAATGACATGCAGTTAATTACCCCCAAACACGACAATAGAAATGACATGCAGTTAATTACCACCAAACACGACAATAGAAATGACATGCAGTTAATTACCACCAAACACGACAATAGACATGGCATGCAGTTAATTACCACCAAACACGACAATAGAAATGAATGCAGTTAATTACCCCCAAACACGACAATAGAAATGACATGCAGACAATGGTATGTTGAATTGAATGTCGTTTATGGCTAATCACCATATATGTTATTTAGAGCCGCCCCAGAGAGTGCCGGAGAAGTACACACAGGAATCAAGGAATATGCCCTACTCTTATTATCTAATAGATGTCTTTGGTTCTTTTTAACGTTCTTGTAGGATAAACTCCGATACACGGACCGTCCGCTTTAAGCGACGAACGGGACTAAGGTAATGAGTCTTTCCCAAGAACACACCTACGAAACTCAAGGAAAAGAGAGAAAGGATATATAGAAATCCGAAAACTCTTTACATTTCCTTGGTCTTGGAATATAGCCACAGAGCCAAACAAGCTCTATTATTGAGAGTTATTGAAAACTTGGAAAAAGGTGAAATATCGAATGATAAACAAAAACGATATGACCGTTTGAAAGTTGTTCTAAAACGGTTCTGATGATGTCATAGTTCCAAATTACCATATATGGAATATTGATAAATATCATTTAAAGCAAAGCAAATAACTGTAAATGAATGCAAAATCATTTACTGGTCATATAAAGCATTTTTCCATTAAGTATACATATTTTGTATACATTTGCTGTCACTTTTTCCCTATAAATCGGTAAATGGTCATATTTATATGATCATTTAGAACTGTGATGTCATAGTGCTCAAAATGGCGACTTCCTTATCCACTTCAACAGAATATCAAATGATCACATCTTCTTTGTTTAACATCCGATTTTGATAATTCTTTCAGCCTTATTAAAGTTTTTCAGACCTCTCAATAACAAAGATGGTTTGGCTGTGTCGCTACATTCCCTTTAATGTGTTCGGAGTATATATGCGGAACCTTCCGGTCTGCGTCTTAACTGTCCGGTCTACGTTGAAACCGTCCGGTCTGCGTTGGAACCGTCCGGTCTGCGTTCCCATTCGATGGACGAGGCTAAGGAATGGCATCTTGTTACGTGCAAGAAACCGAAGAAACATAGAGGCGCAGGTAAGGCTCGAATCCGTGATCTCCGGATTCCAAGTCTAACGAGCTCACAACTGAGCCTTACTCAATTCCCTTAGTGCCTTTAAACTTTAATAATAACTTCTCTAACTGCAATGGGCATATGTGATACGCGAACAATATCAAATTATAATTCAAACCTTATTAGCATATATATATATTTAGCGCTATTTTACTGGATGAAACCTAACACGTGGCGTCGTTTTTAAAAAAGTTCTTCCAGGTACTTTTTTCTTCCAAGACGTCATACTATTTATATCTTATTTTAAAATGGTTTCTCAGTCTTAAAATGTCATTTTAATGGAAAGGTAGGAATAACAAGGACATCCATTTTATTTAGAGTATGCATGTGTAAACTCTGCCGAATACCACACAAATTGTACCTGAAGCACTGCATTATGATTCGGTCAAGTTACACATTCATAAACTTAAAAAGAAAAATCTAATCCTATAACAGTAGCCACCCGCCAACAACAGCCACATTTTACAACATATGCGCACCGTTTATAAACCCAAGACGAAGAGGTATATATTATATTTATCATGCAGATATGCACTTTTCTGCCTAATAAAGGGGTGACCTAATACATTTTGCATTATTAGGCACTGACCAATAGAACAAATCAATGCGGAATCCCTCGGCGTTTATTGTACGTAACGTTATCTGACGTCATGCACGTAACGTTGCCTGACGTCATAAAACAAACAAAAAAACAACAACATGGCGGCGTCCTCGATAAGCGTACCATTCTGAGAAATAGATAATAATAGTAATTCATACAAAAAATGTTGATAATCTACATGATAAATAGAATATTATGTCAGTGCCTTTTACTATCAAGTTTATTAGGCGAGGCTTAGAAAACGAAGAATGGCTCGGCTCTCTATAACTTACATATTTTGAGAATTCAAACTCTATAGACACAATTTAAATGGCTTTAACCAGTCAGGCCAAACCCCAAAACTGCAGCGTTGAATTAAGAGTTACCAACTCGTAATTCATTTTACGCATGTTCAATCGCGGGTATTTTAGGAACCCCTAAAATTCTATGCTTTTATTCGGCACATATACACTGAACAAAATGTCTAAGTATCAACTTTTGTATCTTAACTAATTTTCTTATTTTAAATATATTTTAGAATAGATATATGATAAGTATTTTGTTTTGACCCATAGTTCGTAAAACATTTCTTTTTTGTTTAAATTGTTACATCTTTTGAGAGTTACCCTTCCTTTATATGAAAACATGAAATGTACTGATAAAACACATAACATGAGTCAAAGATCGCTTAAAAATATCAAATTCTTAAAATTGGTATGAAATAATAGAAAAAACCCATAAAAGTTTGACCCATTTATCGCAGATTTTACGTCTATATAAAAATGAAATATGGATAATCTTAAATTACCTCCCTTTAAATTGAATATTGTTTAAAATTCAAGTAACTGTAATTCAGCGTTAACATTAAATATTTCGAAAATTTCTTTTGCAAACGGATTTGTAGTGGTAATGCTAGTAAAACATGATGTCAAAATAATTTTAACTGGCATATTTTAGAATTAGGAACATCGAAAGCTTCACTAATTCGAAGTACTTAATAAAATCATATATACCCAGTTGTATAAGTGTTATAACTTATTTCTAAGAAAAGACATTAACTTAAAAGCTTTAAAATATGTTCATACAATCAGAGCAGACGATTTACACTAGTTATTTTACAGTTTAACGGTATCTCTAATCAAGCTCAAAATACACGAAACAATGAGAATATTATTGACATATTCTTAGGTTGGTACTTAGCAATTTGGTTTAGTGTACATTATTATATGACCTGAACACATTTATAGACTTTTGATAATTGGTTTTGCAGTGTGTTTTTGCCGTTATTTGGCGGGTTAGTTTCTTTAAAATAATAACTGACATAGCACAGCACACATACGATACTTACGTCAATGGCATGCCTAACGATACCCTAAATATCCTAAAAGATGAGGAATTACTGAACCAAACACACGATGTGAAACTGCAGACTCCGTAACAATGCCACCGCTTTTAGAAAAACAATAGCAACTATATCAGCGTTTGTCCATTGCAATCGACGCAACCGATTCGTTTACAAAAAAAATAAATAAATCACTATTTCACTACAAAACTAACAATTGTGCAATAGTTTACACATTTTATCAGTTTTAAGGTCACTCTTCAAATGGTTATTATGGTTATTTTCATATTACGAGCTATCTTGGCTGACGAAGCCCTTAACTGATAACAAGATTCATACACTGCATATGCAAAATCATCGTTTATAAAGTGGCCAATACCAAAGTTCATGCAGATAAGATAATTGTGTGTTATCAACCTTTCGTAGAAAAGAGAATTATCAACCTTTCGTAGAAAAGAGCACCCCTGTTTCGTTTTTATTTTCTTTATCGGCAAGGTGAATATGCTTGTGTTCACAACAGCATGCTGTCGGGGTATAGCACTTCAAATAAGTATGGACAAATCACCAGAAATGTTGGGGTCTCAAGACGTGTAAGAAAGTTCTTGTTTGTTTACTAAACAGGTCAAGGGTACTGCTGTTTTCGTTGCTGGTTACTCACAAAGTGTATGCATAGATTCGAAATTTGGAAAAAAAATCTTCATTAATAATCCAGTAAAGCCTATCAATAAATTTCTTTATACAAAAGCAAGAAAATCGAATATAAATCGGCTATCTTCCCCTACTTATATGCCCATTTAGGAGGGATTACTGTTTATTATAGGTACTACATTAGACTACATCGGGGAGGTTTATATGCAATTGGTGATGGTAAACCTAGATAAATGTGCATGGTGTCAAACCGGTGAAAATCAGCCCATTGAACACAATGCAATATAGGCTATATTTGGAGATGAGTCACAAGTTCCACACCATTCGTTCGCTTAAATACACTTTTATTCTGTGTATTAAACACATTTGGCTAGCAAACAGTCCCATATCTGGAATAAAACACCGATTCAGTTTTTCAACATTTCGCGTCATTCATTCACCCAATGCATATTTTGAAATCTGTCTATAACCACATCTCTACCTAACCTCTGTGCTCATACAATCCAAAGAAATAATCCTGACAAACACAGTACAATACTTACTATTCATGACAACAGAGTTACTGGCGATTTTAACGCACACATCATTAATGACACGTTCTCTGTACCATCAGGATCGCTTGCGAAATCAAGGTTATTCTCAAACTTTGGAAACGAAAATAGCCTCTCTCAGATAAATTTATCTCTCAAAAAAGATGGCCCTGACTACAGCTTTATTCCTACGAAAGCAATGATCGACCATGTTCTCGCTGACCAAAATACGCTACCATGGTTTAAAAAGTTTACCATACTGGACGAAACTACAGTAGTTTCCTCCGACCATCTGCCGTTTATTACTACTCTTGATGTGCCTATATATACCGCAAATACGTTTTCAGTCCCGCGTGTGGGTGTAACGTGGAACAAAATAACGGAAAAGCATATAGCTGACCATCAATGCGAAATAGCACTACAACTACAGTGCATAGAAACGCAGTATGATTCCCTAACAGTTGACAACATTTCGACCGCTATTGTAGCAGCGCTCCATTTTGCAGCCGTTAAAACCCTCACAAAGAGCAAGTTTAACAAACATGCTAAGCCGTACTGGACTCTAGATGTAAAAGAGGCTCACACTGTAGCTAGACACTTCCGACGCATCTGGTTATCTCGAGTAAACCTCGTGGTAATTTGAACGAATCATATCGTGATTATAAACGTG
Source organism: Cyrtodaria siliqua (assembly GCA_037043455.1). Taxonomy (NCBI): domain Eukaryota; kingdom Metazoa; phylum Mollusca; class Bivalvia; order Adapedonta; family Hiatellidae; genus Cyrtodaria; species Cyrtodaria siliqua. Next base: position 133,226 of record JAWPHD010003369.1, on the reverse strand, counting down.
CGAAATCCCAGTTTCGTAGAATCCAGCGAATAGAATCTGAGACATATCAAGATCAAATGTACGCCGAATTAGATGAAGCGGCAGAACTTGATTATAGGTTATTCTGGAAACTGCTTCGCAAACGCAATAGAACGAGTCCAGTCACATGCCACGAGCTAATAATTGATGGAGTAACATATAGCCCGGAAAGCGCTGTTGTTGACGGATTTGCAGTCCACTATAAAACAGTATTCGAGGAAAGTAAGACTGAAAGCGCTCTTAAAAACTTTGTGCAATCAATAAAAACGCGCATAAAGGACTTTAAGCAGGAAAATAGTGATGTACACTTTACAATCTTAAGAGTCCAATATCAACCATGACGACATCGCGAAAATTGTGAAGAACTTAAAGAGGCGCAAAGCTTGTGGTATCCATAACATTCAGAATGAGCATGTAATCTACGGTGGTAACGTAATCATTCGTTATATAGTCATGCTATTCAATAAAATAATGGACACCGAATCAACTCCCGTTTCATGGCAAACGAGTATAGTCATTCCAATCTTCAAAGGCGGTGGCAAATCTAAGTCCGATCCCGGCAATTATCGGCCAATAGCTTTGTTACCGTGTTTCGCTAAAATGTTCGAAGCCTTGATATGCATGCGAGCTAACTCTTACCTGAAAATGAAACCAGCCAAATTCCCAAACTCTCAACAACAAGGGTTCCAGGAGAATCTAAGCTGCATTACAACAGGCTTCAGTATGACCGAAATAATAGTTTACCTACTTGAATATAATAGCAAAGTATGCGTTGCTTTCCTCGACATAAAAGGCGCGTTTGTTTCTGAAAATTGGAGAACTCGGTATCACAGGGAAGTTATGGCGTATGATCAGAAACTCTTATAAATCCCTAAATTGCACCGTGCGCATAAATGGATGTACGTCACAGTCCGTACCAGTCAAACGTGGAGTCCGTCAGGGGTTGTAATGTCAACTTTTCTGTACTTAGTATTCATTAATGATCTCGCCGACGACATTTCTCTAATTGCAACTAGTCCTCATAACCTCCAAAAGCTTTTGGACATTGTATACGTGTACGCCAAAACATGGAAATTTGATATAAATGCTTCTAAATCGTGTGTAATGACATTTGGTTCCAAGAAAAATGCGATATTGCCAAGACTGTTATATGGCGATTGCTATCTCGAAAATGTCAAGTCTGTTGTCCACTTAGGTATTCGCCAGGACATGTTTCTCAAAAGTAATGACCGTACGGCCGAACGATGTCAAAATTCCAAGAATGCGTTTCACGCCATGATAGGTCTCGGGGTTCGTCCGTCCGGCTTAAATCCGCTGACCTCAGTTAGCCGTTACAAAAAGATAGTTATCCCCACTGCGCTTTATGGATGCGAGCTCTGGAATAGTCTCACTAATACAGAGTTGGACATGTTAAACAGATTACAACACTATGTAGTCAAACGGATACAAGGGTTCTCGGTAAGGACAAGGTCCGATATGTGCGAGTCAATGCTTGGTCTGAAACGCTTAACTTCGGAGATAGACCAACGCAAATTAATGTTCCTCCGTAAAACGTTATCGTTGTCTCCGGATACATTGTGCCATACAATTTTTATTCGCCGTTATGTACAATTCATTACTTCAGCGAGCACGGTACAGAAAGGTTTCATTCCTGATATATGCAAACTCCTTTACAAATATAACTTGCAATATATTGTAAATGACTTTATGAAAGATCCCCAGTCATTGCCAAATAAAATGATATGGCGAAATCAAGTGAAACAATCTATCCAAACGATGGAATCGTACTCGTCGCTATATAGGGTTAACAGCGACCCGGATTTTACGATGTTCAGGAGGATTCATCAGGAAATAAAACCTGCCTTACTCTGGACAATACCGTCCAACAGAACTGATCTTGCAATAGCAAATAAAATAAGACAGGAATCATATTGTCCAGTTTGTCAAACACCCTTCCTAATAAGAGCAGTGCATATTATTTCACAATGTACATATACACTTAATATGAGAATTAATTTTTTAAATGACGTTAATAAGGATGTAAGCCCTAATCTAAGATATGAGTTAGATACTTCCGAGCCATTATCGTTCACATGTAAAGTCCTCGGCGAGCCACCTCGGACAGATATTGATAATGAATCGTACAATCAGTTCTATCATCTCGCATCAAGATTTGCGAGTGTCTGTATTGACAAATTTATATTCTTCACTCAGAATATGTAATATGTTGTCATTTAAAAACAAATGTTAAGCGAAACTCGATATATGATAAGACATTGCTAGTGTTAAATTAGTTTGCATATGAGCTCAGTGCAGAGCGCACGATTGGTATTATTATTTCTACTACATATTACAATAATGTAAACATCTGTGTAAATGTATATATTAACCTCTCTCACATCTGTGTAAATGTATATATTAATCTCTCTCTATCTCTCTTTCTCTCTCTTTCTCTCTCTCTCTCTCATCTGATATTTTGTCATGATTATGTTGTTCTAAATGTATTCATATTATTGTATTTCATAATCTCCTGCATGGAGGAAATAATGATATTGAACTGAATTGAACATGCAAACTAGAAACTATGGATTCTTTCAAGGAACTATTTCAGCACCCTACGACCCGGAAGTACTTCCTGACTGGTCTGAAACCTAAATGAGTCGCGACATTTGTCAAAAATAGTTATCGAATACATCTAACTGACCAATAATGTTGACCGAATGGAAAATCAGATGCTTTTGCAAGGACCTTTTATCTTTTCGGTTCAATTCCTGCATGCAAAGAACCATTCGGCTAATAGAAATCAAGGATTTTAAGACGCGTTATACAAAACTAGAAAAAATGCCAAAATAAATTAACCGTTTGGTATATTTCCATCAAGTAAAGCCTTCTATAAACCAAACCAAAATATACACATAATGTGAGGTGTAGATATCAAAATCACTCATGCATGAATTTTTTTCTTTTTTCATGGAGAAACAGACATTCTGTTAATTTCCAACAATTCTGAGGCACAAAACAGACCATAAGGCTGCTTTGGAGCACATTTACATGCACAATGTCTAATAAAATATACAGTTTGGCTATAAAATGCTAGAAAAAAGAGACGAAATTGAAGTAATGACTCAAAAGCTAAGCCTACCCCATATGCCTGTAGCAGTTTTAAAGGCAACTAATACATTTAAGTATTGGGCAACGCAAGACAAACTGAATCACACACCAGATTAGTATATATTTCAGTGGATTATATCTAACAAAGTACCAAAGTAATGTGTTAAATTACAACTGTATGCCTTTGCATAGTGATTTCATCTGAATTAATGAAGAAAAATGGGTGAGATTTACACCATGTTTAACAAAAAACTAAAATAAATGCTGAATTCCACAAATTTCTGTATATTTCAGTTTTAGATTGTAAAACTCATCATCGCGTACAAAATTTACAGATTTTCAGCCTTTCGATACAAAGAAATACTCCTCCTACAGTCGCGTCATGTCAAAATGTCAGTACCGATAAATTTTCAGATTTTAGCCTCATACGGTACCTTAAAATAATAAAATTGCCATTTATTGTAGGAATTGTGACAGATCTATTACCGTTTGCCACTAATCCACTTAAAGACACTTGAGAGCCTACTTAAAGTGCTTTAGGGTCACTCCAAATCACTAGGACCCCCATATTCCACCCTGAAACACACACATTTTATTTCAATTGCAAAAAAACCATGTTCTGTTGTAAAATTCAAAAATTTAACATCAGCTTTTTTTCTCACTCAGCCCATTGAACACAATGCAATATAGGCTATATTTGGAGATCAGTCACAAGTTGCACAACATTCGTTTGCTTAAATACACTTTTATTCTGTGTATTAAACACATTTGGCTAGCAAACAGTGCCATATCTGGAATAAAACACCGATTCAGTTTTTCAACATTTCGCGTCATTCATTCACACCATGCGTATTTTGAAATAAACATCTGTCAAAACCACATCTCTACCTAACCACTGTGCTCATACACTCCAAAGAAATAATCCTGACAAACACAGTAAAATACTTACTATTCATGACAACAGACATACTACTTTAACCTCAGGTTAGATTTAACAATGAAATAGAAACTAATCTTGGGAAAAACACAAGCAAACTAGAAACTTTGGATTCTTTCAAGGAACTATTTCAGCACCCTACGACCCGGAAGTACTTCCTGACTGGTCTGACACCGCATTTCAAACTATAGGTATTATACCACTAATTATTTTTCCCATAGACACCAATGTTAAAGTGTCACATATTAATGATTTGCTGCAAATTCAACTCAAGTATGGATAATGCAGCAGTGTAATATTCATACAGAAAACGAATTTTCCACTTGAAAAATCACCAGAAAAGGTGGGGTCACAAGACATGTAAGAAAGTTCTTGTTTGTTTACTAAACAGGTCAATGGTGCAGCTGTTTTCATTGATTGACTGTTTTCATTGCTCACAAAGTGTAAGCATAGAGTCGAAATTTCGAAAATGTTCATCAGTGATCCAGTAAAACTTATTAATACGCTTCTTAGACATACAACCACAAACTCGAATAGAAATGGGCAGTATAATGCCCGTTTTCATCAAAAAAGGAGGGATTACTTTTTATTATAGGAACTACATTCGACTACACCTCGGAGGCTTACATGTAATTAGTGTTGGTAAACCTATATGAAGTGATGTGTTCGATTGATGCTCAGAAAATTATCAGGGTTATTAACCTATCCCTAAAAGTAGTTATAAAAGTCGACCAGGAAATTTAGTATTCAAGGACCACAGTCAATCAAAACACGCATGGAAGCAAATAATAATTACAAATATGTATGAAAGGCAAGTTATGACATCACAAACATAAAATGGTTGAAAATAGGGTTACCGCCTAATACTAATCCGAATGTCGAAAGCCGAACAAAATAACTTACTTTACACAGTTGAAACATATTTGAATGCATGCTTATGTCGTTCTTCACTTTGTATCTTGGTGCATGATTATGTCATTCTGTTCAACGTCACTGTGTAACTTGGTACACGCTTATGTCGTTCTGTTCAACGTCACTGTGTAAGTTAGTGAATGCTTATGTCGTTCTGTTCAACGTTACTGTGTAAGTTGGTGCGTGCTTATGTCGTTCTGTTCAACGTCGTTGTGTAACTTGAAGTGTGTCTATGTCGTTCTGTTCAACGTCACTGTGTAAGTAGGTGCGTGCTTATGTCGTTCTGTTCAACGTCACTGTGTAAGTTAGTGAATGCTTATGTCGTTCTGTTCAACGTAACTGTGTAAGTTGGTGCATGCTTATGTCGTTCTGTTCATTGTCACTGTTAAATTTGGTACGTGCTTATGTCGTTCTGTTCAATGTCACTGGTACATTATAATTTAAGATATGTTGTTAGAAAGGATATTGCCCATTTAGGTCATACTACACCAATTCATTTTCCATAGACCTACCTTATAGCTCTAAGCTCTGTACTGAGTTCCCTAATATAGGAAGCTATATTTTGTATTACTTGTTTTGAAAGACCTATCTTAGTTTTATCAAAAAAACATACAGAAGCCATACGTTGAGTATGGTTTGAAAAAGCTGTTTGGGTCGGATGGTGCTGACCCACCTACTTGCATGTAGAAACATGAGGAAAATGTAAAATATACTTCTTTCTTTGATTATGCAACACATTATGAATACATTGCACAAATGTATGATTTAACCTTTATAAGTACTCTTCAAAAGCTGTTTTTTTTATTTTTTAGCAAGATTTTTTGGTTTGTTTACCTTGACAACCAATCAAAATTAAGAGATTCTGTGAAATAGCTCCGAATTTACCTGGAACTTTTTTCCTGCCTGCTGATTGGTTGGTAATTGGTGTAGTCTGATCTTTAACACTTAGAACAAACATTCTTAAACGTACTTTTGGTTATTCAGGAATGGTAGTTTGGAACATGATCCCCGTTGATATACGAGCCTCGCTGTTTTTAGTTACATTTAAGAGTAAATTAAAATCACTTATTTTAATGAAAGAGTGAAACCCCAGTTCGAATTATAACCTTATGTTACAAAAGTATGAAAATGTGTCTGTCGTTGTTGAAGTTATAAATTGATGCATGTATTGTTTTATCTTGCATTATATGCTTACATTGTTATATTTTGTTGATTTATAGATGGCCATATTGTAAAAAAGACTTGTGTAAATGCTATGTCAATATGTTACCTTCTTGAAATAAAGTTATTATTATTATTATTATTATTATAGTACAAGTAGGTACATGCTTATGTCGTTCTATTTAGAGTCGCTGTGTAAGTTGGTGCATGCATATGTCGTTCTGTTCAACGTCACTGTTTAACTTGGTGCGTGTTTATGTCATTCTGTGCAACGTCAATAGCGTGCTTGTGTTGTTCTGTTCACTCGGTGCGTGCTTGTGTCGTTCTGTTCAACATCACTGTCTATATCGGTGCATGCATATGTTGTTCTGTTCAACGGCACCGTGTATGTCGTTACAATGGCAACAGCTCGTTCACTTCTTCGAAGCGTAACTCAGATGTGTCTAGAAGGTCGCCATATTAGTTACGTCATCCACATGACGCGCCTTAGATTCCCGCCAAAACGAATTTGAATTCAAAATCAAGTTATCATCAAAGTTTTGCAGTTGCGATTTAGCCGATTGCTCTATCTAAGGTTTATTTACATGTGAGAAGGGATAAAACCTTTGTATGTAGTGTAAATAACAAACATGCATCGCAAATCATATATATCAACACGTGTTACTAACGGCTATTTTGTTTATAAAGCAACAGTTGAGCAACCGTGCACTGTTTTGTCCTGTTGCCTTCCGGTTAACACAATGTCAAGAGTTTGACCATACCGATTCCGTCGACATGATCGCGAAGAATAACGGGATTGGCCGAGTTTGCACGATTGTTGTCGTTTTGTTCAACGTCACTATGTGAGTAGGTGCATGTTTAACTAGGTGTGTATCATGATGCATTTCAAGTGTGTGTTTATTCTATCATTAACTGTATGCATGTCTACTAGCGGCGAACCCTTCAGTTCGACATTTCGTCTTATCAGGCCTGGAATTCACCAACCATTCTTCAGACTGTGCTTAGACTTGAGTTTAAGTACTCAAATTGTGTTCACAAATATTCCCATGACCTTCAAAGATAAACAATTTTATGAAATTGCTATTTACTCGTATTTATCATATTTATACATAGCAGCTTGTTATAAAAGTGTATCCTTTGAACGTATTGAAATAAGGCCACATTAAAAAAATATCTTACTTTGCACAGACCTGACTCTAGATTTTTCAGATGGGTAGGTAGGTAGGATTTTTTTTTTATTTCATGTATATCAGATTCTTTTGTAAAATTCGACAGAATACGACTAGAAACAAATTCATTTTTTCACTGAAAAAAAAGAAAAAAAGTTTGGAGTCCTTCGGGCAAACAAATATAATTTTAACAATGGCCTAATGTGTTTACTTGGGTTGAAGGCTAAGAATAATCTAAACAATGGTTCCTGAAGTCAACGTCACGAGAAAGATGGAGTGGGAATTTTCGACCAGGTCGATGAAAAGATCTACGTTGTATAGCACATAAAACAGTTAAGTCATCCTACAGTTAGATCTTGTAAAACTGTCATTTCTCGTGATTGAATTACACATACAATTTACAATTATGGCTGTACCAATGGTACATTTAAGAATAATTTAATACTTAGGATAATCATTGTGGACAATGCACAAGGCATTTAGCCGCTTGCACAATTCATTTTTAAATAAAGCCGCATGCAAAAGTCACTTACCCGCATGCACAATTCATTTAGCCGCTGGCGATGTTTTGGTATACAGTACTGATTCTACTCAGAAATAAGTCGGTGATTTGCCTCCACCACGAAAAAATCGACCGTCATATATAGCTTAAAATGCGCTGAAAATGACGCAGCACTCCATGCAACCATCAACTGCCTATAGTGAATGACAGTTGGCTAGTTCTTAACCCATTGGTCAACTGGGTCATAAATCAAAACAATGGAGAATCGTCAACTCGGTTATAAACCAGAACGAGACAAAATGGATAGGGAAACCATAAATAAACAGGTCAACATTATTGAAAAGTTTTATTCATTCATATTTTTTACAGAGAATCATGTTTTGCTAAAAGTACAGTTAAATGGAGTACAACCAAATACATAGGTTAATAGCGTGTTATAAAATTTAAATAAACCACATTGTTTTTACATAACGTACAAACAAACAAATGTACTTAAAAAATATCGTCGAATATAAACTTGTAAGCTAAAATGCCTCCTGAAGCTAAGATTCCATATACGCGGTATGCGGCATGCGAATGCGACAAAAAATGGAAATCATGTAGACGCACGATCTTGATTCCATATGTCCGGCTGCGAATGCGATTTGTTATGCTGCTGCGTACACGGCAAACTTGATCGATCGGTGCGAATGCGTACATTCCATTTTTTGTCGCATTCGCATGCCGCATACCGCGTATATGGTATCTTAGCTTTAATGGACTTTTGGGAAAACCTGAACCCCTGCTTGTTTTTTTTTAATCTAAGATACATTAATGTAAGACATATATGACTTCTAAAACACTTAAAAACAGTTTCAACTAAAAACAACACAAAATTTCGCCGTTCATGGAAAATATAATTGGTTATGAACAAATATTGGCGATTAATCCGTATAAGGCATATATGTGGCTTGCCTAAAATCTAAAAGAAACTATTACGTCTAAAATGTGAGACTATAAAATAACATGAAATACGTGTATGTTTGTGTGATGCATTATTCGGGAAAAGGCGCGGAACTACGAAGATGACCAATGCACGCCCTGTTAAATCAAAGATGTTGTGAAAATTCGGAATTGGTTGCGCAAATTACAATTAAAATTGGCGGGAATTTTTAACTTGCTATATATGACGATGGATTGTTGTTGTGTGTGTTTGGGTTGGAGGGAGAGGGTTTTAAAAATTAAAAGTCAAGACAATCTTACGAGAAATCCCGGAACAACAGTAGGGGAAGAATTTACATAACGCATATACAATGGCACATCTTTTGAACTTTGAAACACACTTTTCTTAAATCGACTAAATTAAGATGAAATCAAGTCAATATCATCAGCATAGTGCATAAAACTATTCAAATGTAACTTTCTACATGAACTACCGTGTGTGTAATCAGAAGGAAAAATTATATTTCTATAACCAATCAGCATGCATTATTTACAGAACAAAAAAAAGTTTTGTCAACAAAACTCAGAACAAAATAAAAGTTCAACAGAAAAAATAAACGAATTTTGTCGAGAAACAAATTTCAACAAAACCAAAGACAACACATATCTTAGGCACAATGTTTATTTTCCAACTTAACCAACCAAAAACAAAATTACTTCATTTGAGAAACATTTGCCTTGTAATCAGAAACGTTAAACATTTCCTGTTTATATCCTCTTTAAAAGTCGCTTTAAACACCGATGTTGCAAGTTCAGAGTTCCTTGTAATGAAGGGTTAAATTAATAATATATATTTAATGCCCCCACTTTGTCTAATGATATAATCTATTGTTAATAAGACAATTGTGTTTGCGAATTAGAATATTTTTGATAGAAAAAACAATGCCAGCAATATTTAGAGTAAAAGCAGCAGGAAAGAGAAGCCATTGCTAATCATATTTACTAGTATATTGTTAGTTTACTATTACACAATATATGTATGAAATAAAATGTACACCTGATCAAGCTAGAATGAATGCTCACAATGAAATATGTACAACAAAACAAAAATTTGGCAAGGGAAAACAACATTAACTGTCAAGTAAACAATGCAAACTGCCAAGCATACGTACACTACTTGTGCGCACGACCAACTACTGGTGCACACGGCACACATGTTGCACACGGCACAATTCGGTTGCGTTGAAGATACCACTTTGTAGAAGAATACGCTTTATAAAGCTTATAGACACTAGTTGTCACTAACGTCTTATCTTTGTAGGTCAAAAAATGAAATGTTTTTTATCATTTAACCACTAAATAACAAATACAGAAGTTTAAACTGAATGTTGAGGTGTTTATCATTGCAGTCCGTAAAATATACGCAGTAAATGTCACTTCATAGACTCGCCATGGCAATGTACGTGACTGATGGACTCGCCGGGTCAATGTTTGCGACCCCTAGACGCGACTGGGCAATCTCGTGACCTCTAGACTCGCCGGGACAATTCTCGAAACCCACAGACTCGCCGGGAAAATATTCGAGACCCCTAGACTAGCCGAGACAATGATCGTGACCCAGAGACTCTCCAGGGAAATGTACGTGACCCATATGATTTCTAGTCAACCCAACAAGGAGAGAACAGGAAAAATACGTTTTGTTTTTAGTGCTTACACATTTTGGCATTCCTCGACTATATACAAAATAAAATAAAATAAATGAACGGACTGCAGAACATACGACATTCATACAATTCGTACAAAACGACGAACTATTGCGTAAAACAATCATATAAAAGTATAAATTGATGACATGACGTCCTACTCGCTTGTTAATTAAGTTAACTATCGGGCCTTTACCTACACGTGCTTGCGTAACAATAGCACATTAACAGCAGGCTGGGTATTAATATACTTCTATCCCTGAATTTGTAAAATGGACCCGATTCTACTTGTATTTGGGTTACTTGTAAATGCGGTTAAAAGGGTGAAAAGGTTTAAAAATATCTAAAAAGCGCAATAAAAGCAATCAGGTTTCAACCAACAACAATAAAATCGGTTAACTGTGATAACAAACTGGCCATACTTTTATATTGTTAGTAGGTCAGCAGTAAATTATACAAGAAAAATAATTTTTTAACATGTTACGTAACAGTTAATATCACATTGTCAAACTACTGGCTTATTACAACTTTTTACAACCACTTAACGTCACCAGGGGAAAACGCGACGTAAATACACACGACTATAATGCAAAATAATGCTTCCATTTACAATGTAATTACACGTAACAATACTAGACGGCTTTTTATGCATTTAGTAAACACATTTCCAAAATCAGCGAATGGCACAAAGCCTAAAAGAACTTCTTTCGATGACATGCACAATTACAATTTAGCGATTATTACACAAACGTTTAACACACATTCAATACACTTAATATCAAATAATTTTGTTTTGTTCGTTGTTAGCGTATGTGACCTATGACCTCCAATGTTTTACCACGTGACCTCCAATTACTTGGTCACGTGACTGATGACGACGCAAATAATGATTTATAATGATTACCGGTGTTGAAAAAATGCAAATGAATATAATTGCACCTATTGTATCGGCTAAAAAGCCTGATTTTTGAAAAGTAAAATCTGTCAATTTAAAACAACACTTAAATATTCTTTAACTGGAATGAGTGCACAAATGCAAAATTGGTCCCTATATATTGAGAAAGAAAGATATCTTAACTATTTATCCGATTATCTGACTTTTTTGTTTCTGACTTGGTAAATATTTAATTAAAATATGAAATACCATTTTTAGTGTACTTGATGCGCACGGACCCTGAGCTTAGAAGTTTTAGACCGCGATCTAATGTTTATGTAAACTTTAGACAGGCAATGCGATTTATTTCCTCGGTGTTATTTACACATATTTGTCTCAATTTGAAGACAATGCGCACGTGCTCGCACGATAAACACGTGTGTTAATATTGTTTCAAAGATGAAAACAATGAGAAGCATGCTTTGCACGCGGTCTAAATTGCTTAGATGATATTTTAGTGTGACTTCGGGCAATAAAAGCAATTGCGCCTCACCGCTACTCTCCTCTTCAGGCGTCTTATTCCCTGAAGACACTCTAAAACACCATATTATCTCTTCCTAGCTTGTGATTGTCAGCCACCTAGATAACACAGCACTGAAGTCCAGTGTTTAACTAATAAATACACCATTTATATGCATAGTTACTCTAGACAGTACTTACACCAAATAACTTGGTCCCGTGATTGGTCCCCTAAAAATGTAAAATGCTCTTGAAATGCTCTTGAAATGCAATATATATATAACAGAGCATTATTACTCCATTCACAGCCTTAGTCAGCCATCATATCCACGAAAATAAGGCGTCCTATATTTTATCCACATCATATCATGCCTTCTACAACATACCATTCATTATATGCTCGCACATGCATCCAAATATATTGTAGCAACTACCGTTTCACCTAAAACGTATCCGTAGGTGCAGAGCAATCACGTGTCACTATATTAGGTATTGTTGGTAATGTCTACATTATGTTCCTTATTGAATATAAAATCACCATGTTCATTATTGAATATTATTTCCTCTAAAATCCAAAGGAGCAGATTCCTTCTCCTTTTCTAACAGTTTTGCTTCATCGTCATCACCAGGGTACTCTGGCGACTTTGGCTCTTCGCGTTTTCGATAATTTACCCACATGCAATCCAGCAGGTCGGTGATGACCATGTCTGTAGAGTTCATTCCAATCATTCTGGCCACGAAACAGCCGTCGTTCCTGGAGGAGAAACAGAGTAGATGATTAGATGAGTACAGGGATCAGATTTAATATTTTTATACACTTGCTAAAAAAAAGCAAGTGCCAATATTTTCTACTTGCTATTTTAATCTAGACACTTGCATTAATTAATAATTTAAAGCTTTTGATTCATTGTAGCAAGAATGCTATACCTGTACATAATGCCATTTTAAGACTCGGCTAGATGTAACAAGTACTATTAAGTTTGATAAATATTAGTGTGTTTGTTACTTGTAAAATTGGGCAAGTGCTAATATTTTTTACTTGCAATCTGCAATAATCTGCTTGCATTTAGCAAGTAAATAAGTGTTAAATTTGAACCCCGGAGTACTGGGGAGAGAACCTTTTATTCCATTACATATTATATAATGCAGTGACTTGTGTATAACATTTTACATAGGCGTAGGAACTTTTTGAATATTGGTGGGGCAAACTCAGCAGTTTCTGATATTGCCCTATTAACCAAAACAAAAATCACAAAAAAAACATTTCTCGCTCTTCGCCGCAGTCAAGATCAAATGTCAGTGACAACACCCCTCGATACTCTAGTTAAAAAAAAAGCTTCTTGTATATTTTGTTTTGTTATTCGTGCCGGGGCATTGGGGTGGGGGTCTTTGTTCACGATCACGTATTGACTTCTTTCCTCCCCACACACCCATCCCTTTCAAATCCCTGGTTCCGAATCCATAGCCTATGTCTGATGTAAAGAGCTCGAAATTAAAAGCACCCAGAACAATCACACAGTGTGTAAGGCCAAAACATCATCATAGTTGGTACATACATACATTATTGCTGTTATGCTTAAGTATTAACACACAAATGTACCTTAAATAGCTTTCTGCGAATTTTCTGCATAGTTTCTTGTCGGATGCATTTTGCATTTTGTCTGTAATTGTCAGGAACTTTTTAACGTACTGGTAGTTATTTCTCTTAAATACGATAAGGAACATCCACTGGAAAAAATAAAGAATATATGGTTAAAACAAAACGTGAATTTCATATCTGACAGAATGTACACTTCAAAAACACAAAGAACACTTCAAAAAACCACGTTTTAATAAAGATATGCGAGTAACAAAGCAGTGCAATCTACTTGTGCAATCACCACAACAGCATCTGTATCCGATACCAGATTATAAAGGATATTAAAGTCTGAGCAAGAAATCAAACCGGACACCCTCAAAAGGAGAGATAAGGGATTTTAATTAGACTGGACTGCAATGTGTGCTTTGCATTTAACAGTGAAACGTTAAGTATATCGGAGATAAGGGATTTTAGTGGACTGCAATATGCTTTGCATTTAACAGTGAAGGGTTAAGTATGTCGAGTCAAAAAAGAAAGTGTGCACTCAAATTAGCATAATCAAACTCACTGTGGATATCTGTTACGTCAAACATCCAAACTTTATGTTTGATAAGAAGTTAAAAAGTTGAATATCATGAAATCAGCAACGAACAAGAGAACTGTTTTCCCATTCAACTGCATGCAAAATATTCAACTTCATGCATTCTGCAATTTTGGTTTTGCTCTTTTTTTTGACTTTGAGGAACTCAAATTCTGTTAGTGAAGGAACTTTTCATATAAAGGTATCACTATCTCATTAATGCATTATTGTTGTATATTTTAAAACTTCTTTGGCTAAGTTCGTCATTACATTTGTTTTTAATATTTCCAAAAATAGATGTGCACACTTTTTGTTCGACTCAGTATACATTTTAACAAACCTTTACATGTTACTGATCATTTGGGATCAACGAGCCAATATAGGTGGCTTATTTGGGATCAACGAGCCCAATATAGGTGGCTTTGAAGTAGAATGCCGCTTTAAACCGGTGCTAGGGTGCGTGAGATGTGTTGCTTCTTACATTACCTTTCATGAACAGACTCAATAAAGTCTTCATTCTCTTGGTTGTGTTTGTAACTTCCAAAGGATCTCCCTTATTAGTAATTATTTAAGTAAATGAAATACATCTGTAGATTGTATATATATATATATATATATATGTTGAATGCATATAAGGTTTCATTCAGAACTTACCTTGAGGAGGTTGAAGCTGCAGAGGATGGCGATGAAGAAAAACCAAAACCACAAAAAGATGAAGATCTTCTCGTTAAACAGGTTGATGGGGAGAACGCACTGTACAGTCCATCTAAAAATGAAACAGGGGCATTATTTAGAATACTGTCGTAATTTATGATTTCAAGTCCAACATTTCAGAAATTTAAAATCCGGTTTGGCAACAGTCGACATTCTTTAAATAAAATTATAAAGTATGCATCAGTTTAATATTGGCGTCGACAAAACAGTTTAATTTAAACATGTTTGTATTTATAAATCATATTAGCCGAATAGCAAATAGTTGTAGTTCAACCTATAAAAAGCCACAGGCTGCATATACAGTGTGCGAATGGGCAGAAGTCATTTCGTTTCCCTCTGAAGTCACTGTCTTAATACTGACCAAATATGAGCTAACCGGACATAAAACACCAATTAATTGTGCAATCAATAACAGTTTGACTGAGTTAACTGTATGCTCAACAATGTTATTTATATAATAATAATTATATTTAAAACAAAAGCCATGTTATGTTCCAGAACATCAGCTGATGCTTCTTAAAAAACATATCAGAGATGAAAGGAAAACAACACGTT
The DNA here is from genome assembly GCA_037043455.1 of Cyrtodaria siliqua. NCBI lineage: Eukaryota > Metazoa > Mollusca > Bivalvia > Adapedonta > Hiatellidae > Cyrtodaria > Cyrtodaria siliqua. The sequence goes on along the minus strand of JAWPHD010003369.1, from coordinate 117,971 downwards.
CGGTTTTGTAATAACGGTAATCGAAAATCCAAATATTCCTCTATTCTATGTGCCCACATTTCACATCCACATCTGACTTATCTTTACGACTGGCAGCGAGGTCAGCGCAAACCATATTGCATGTAGACAAACGACTACCACCAAGCCATCAAAGAAGGCAATACAATACACCATCTTTAATTTCACCAGATCGTATCAAGTCTCGTATACAAAGAAGCAATCTCGGCTCGTATTAAGTCTCGTATATAAAGAAGCAAAATCGGCTCGTATTAAATCTAGTACATAAAGAAGCAATATCGGCACTAAGCAACTCAAATCCCTTACCTTTGAATGTTTTGCAGTTGTCTGATCTGGAAATCGCATAGTGTAACTCGCGGGAATCTCGGACTTTCTCGCATAGATTCGCCAGTACTCATCATCTTAATGTACTCAAAGCCATACACACCGTAATCAGTGGCCATAAATGCATTCAGAAGGAAGAACTGACTGATACAGTTAGCCAAGTACAAAACCTTGATACATAGAAACAATGCAGTCAGGAATGTTCCTTCACGCTTGTTGCATAGAAAACAGCAGAGATGAGCAAGTTTTGCTTTTGCGCGTGACATTCTATTGGACTTGTACGGCTGGTGTGTGAGGAGCCATCTATCCAGGAAAAATGCCAAGTTTCCAATGGTTGATTTTCTGTCTTCCGGGGAACCCCATTGCGTTTCGTCGGCCATTTTGCAGATTTTGTCCAAGTTAAGACCGGATCCGGAATTAAGCATTTTCCACACAACGTTAGGGAATTTGAACATGAAGGCTTGGAAGAGAAGAATCAAAGGCACCCACTGGTAATAGGTGATTTCTGCATCCTAGAAACAGAGGAAACATGGTCTGAACAAAGAGGAATACTATGTTGAATAAGTTTCACCACAATGCTAAATATGCCCAATATCAGTTCCAACAAATTATTTAATGTTCGACAAGTAATAGAATATGGGCTCATCGAGTTGGCTGATTTAAACATCGAGATTGGCGTAGCCCTTGGAGGTGTTTAAATCAACAAACAAGACGAGACCGTACTTATTTATTTTGTAGCGTGTTCATTTCACTGTCTGCCATACTCTGACTTACGATAACTGGTAGTTAGGAGTCATTCAGAGGTGTTTTCTTCAATTAAATTATTTACAACTGTACAAATATAAAGAAAATGTCAGCGATCATGCTACAATGATACATATGTTAAAATCATATTTACATATATAAAAAAATGAGGATATATGTATCAATATAAACTACCGCGCATTTCCTGAAACTGGAAAAGAAGAAAAGTAGAGCAAACGCAAACAAATGTCGATGCAGACCATCGCGCAATTGAGGTTTCAGCCGTACCTGACGTTTATGTATGTCCACCGGGATGGTTTCCATCATCGGGATGAAGTACGTGTTCTTTATCCAGCAGTAGTTCTTTGTATACGACTCAAATGCACCCGTGAACTGGGCTGGGCACCAGCAATGTATTGGGTCTCCAACAAACTGACCCGTACTGACCAGGACAGCGAAGATGACCAGCAAAAAAACGGTGTATATATGGCTACTGCGATCAATCCAATCATCGCTCCGGCTCGAACTGAGCTTCTTAAATGAGGGGACAGCCCCTAAAAGACCTGCGACCCTGGAAAAGAGAAAAAATCAAATTTTATAGCGATTATAGACAGTTGTTAGGGCGCTCTGGGTTCGAGTCTGGATTGAGCACTTGTGTTAACCTGCATTTAACCACATTTACGACTATACAAATAATTTGTTCCGATTTTGTTTCTAGTTAGGAAAACTTGAAATAACAGCGTGACGCCAAACCGTAAGAATTAATTAAGTTATTCTGAAATTACTGAAACTATCTTTGATACATGGAACCCTATTATAAAGATACGATAAAACAACTATACTACTTCAATGTCATATCCCGACGTATGTATACATTGACAAAACAAACAGGCTCAGAGACGCAGTATTGCAGCATAAATAAGTACTGAAATACATTGTGGGTTGAAGAAAAAATACCGAGGGAAAAAAGTTTAGCAAGTTTTTACCGAGGGAAAAAAGTTTAGCAAGTTTTTTGTTGCACCCTGGAAATAAAACATGTTTGGTTGTACAATCAAGAAACTACTGCCATAGACACACTATTTTATTAAACACACAGCAATAACAGTAGAACATCTTACAGTCCCAAAATGTCAGTATATCTTGTAGATAGTATTATTTGATCTACTAAAAAAAATTGCTAAACTTTTTTCCCTTAGTATAATAAAGACGGTTCTTGTCGAACCGAAGAATTAAACAACAAAACAATTTCTTTCATGCTATAAACTAAGGAAATGTGAATATGTGGAGGCCTAAGGGGCAATAAGTAAAAATTGTTTAAGTAAACTGCGTGTATTTTTGACATGTTTAACAAGAATAATGTTAAGTAGCTATACCGCAAACACAGCCACATTTTACTAAGTATGTACACCGTTTCTTAACCTACTGACGAAGATGTATATATATAACTTTTTTTTTTTTTTGAAAATCCGAACTATAGACACAATATAAACGGCTTTAACCAGCCAGGCCAAACCCCTAAAACCGGAGCTTCGAATTAATAGTTACCAACTCATAATTCATTTCAGGCATATTTAATCACGAATATTTTAAGAACCCTTGAATAAACCTTTATTTTAAATCGGCACAATTACATTATTATATGACCTGAACACCTGGATAGAGTTTTGATAAACGGTTTTGTCGTGAAATATTTCCATTATTTGGCTAGTTTCTTTGAACTGGGCCATATACACTGTATACAAGTTAAACAAACATTTTGGGTGCCGGAATACGGTTGTACAAAGATAGCTGTAGATTCGAGACGTTTTCAAAAAGTTGGAACCATACTCGGAATACAACTTTTAAGATGGAGTGAAGCTGGTCAGATGCAGAGGAGGGGTATAGATGCATAATACAGAATTCGTCATTTCTGGGCCATAACTATAATATGCATTAAAGAGCTCAAACAAAAATGAAATAAGGTGGTAATTTTTACTTACTCCATCACGATACTAAAAATATATTTTCAATGTGTACAATGTTAACATACATAATTTTAAAACAAGTAGAACAGTGTTCACAAAATCAAAGCTTAGCCTGTACATGCTAAAACATACATTACATCCATTCAGGCAAATGTCAGTGTTAATGTTAAGATGACTAGCTGGTTTACTTTCTCTATCCCCCTTTTTTTTTGGAGGGTCGTGGCAGGGGAGGGGTGGGGGAGAGTGGATGGGGTGCGTGTGTGAGTGGCAAGGAGGGGGTGAACCTAATGAAAACCTGCCTCCCCCACTCCCCTCTCTCCCACAAAAAAGTAAGCAAACACACACAAAACACCGTATTCATGATGACATCGCATATCTGTCATTCATCAGAACACAGCTGTCTTACAGGACTCACACCACTATTATCTCCCTTGAATACTCCTGCCCTACAGATGAAGGAGGTAGATAAAAAAAAGACAAGTCCGCTTTTCTACATTTTACAGTATACATTGATTTATCTTTACCAGGTTCTAAATCTACAGCATTTTAGGAAGAGATCCCAGAAAAATGCATGTTGATATAAGATTTCTAGCTAATTCTGCCTCATTTTACACATCATGGGTCTAATCTCCACGGGGTTGTATTTTTGTCTAAATTTTGATAGGTGTCACGCAAACATGAAATTAAAAAAAGTTCAATCTGGTAAATATTCGTTAAAAGTTAATAGCATGCAGATATTGGATCAATGAAGAATTTAAGCATAAATACATGTTGCAAAATCTTTTTTATCTCTATGCCACGAACAAAAACATTACAATGGGACCCTATGGAAAATTAATTGTGGTGTGAGACGTACAGTAAATGTGAACACTAAGCCTTCAAATTGTGAACTACATTTGAGGCCAATTTATCGCCTCGGTTAAATTATCGACCCATAGGCCGTCCGGCTCCTACGCCTCCTACGCCTATGGTATTCTAAAATATTAACACAACTTTGGCTTACAGTAAATGTGAACATTAAAGCGTTCCAAATTGTGAACTACATTTTAGGCCCATTTATCGCCCCGGTTAAATTATCGACCCTACACCTTCGGGCTCCTACGCCTATGGTATTCTAAAATATTAACACATCTTTATCCCACTGACACGAAAACGAGAATATACACATTGTGTGTATAGTATACCTACATTAATCTAGCTTTGATATGACAATTTATAATATATCCTATAAAACTATTCGATTGGTTTCACACTTTATAAATACTGTTTTACTTTGAGATTTCGCAACGTTAACTCTATATATATGGTATAAGTTTTGAGATTTCGCAACGTTAACTCTATATATATGGTATAAGTAGTAAGTGGATTTTGAAATGATGAATCAGAGGGTCGATATTTCGATATCACTTCAATTTCAAATACAAACAGATTACTGTTTATGGGATGGGTTAGTTTAAACACTAATTTTCGTGTTTTTTTTTTTTTAAACACTATTTTGTTTTCAAGGACTTTCCCGAATGCCATTATTTACGTTCGTCAATAAAGGCAGGGTCGCAAAATAATATTGGTGTGGTATTTATCATACGTAAACATGTTCTTGAATTACCTAACACTTCCGTGTTACTTTCTCGGTGAGTATCAATCCCACGGATGTATTTTTACGCGCAGAAGACATGCAAGATTATCATGATTATAGGTGTCTTTAGTCCAAGGGGCGCTATTTTTTTTCTGAATGAATTAAATTGGCCTCGACCGATATATTACGACATGAATAATGGTTTTGTGTGATTTGGAGTAAGCCTTATGGACTAGTTCCATCGTGTTCTATGAATTTGAAGAAATGCAGTCAAGTAGCCAGTTTTACGTTAATATCACCCTTTAGAAAGTGGTTTGGAACTAACTCCTATTGTTTCATTGTAGGTGATGCATACTAATGTACATGAGAGAAGTTTGTTTGAATGGTGTTTTACATCATTTGGAGCACATGTTAGGCTGTATATTTTTTGTGGTAGAGACAGACAACCCCACTTTTCCTGGGTAGAACAAGTATTCTCACCATCCGTAAGAATCGACACTTTCTCACTTGACTTTCGTGCAGCGAAAAGGCGTCAATTTTTGAGAAAAAAGAAGCGCCGTGCTGACAAAGGGCTTCAATTTGTGCCGAAAAAAAGTGTCAGGCGGACAAAAAGCAGCAGTTTTAAAAAATAATTGCGGACGCTTTTCTTTTTTCCGCATCTGTTTTTCAAAACTGGCGCTCGTAATCGACATGTACACGTCAGCGAAACCACGTGACTTTTGATCGGTTTTGCGACAAAACAATGTCAACAAAGCGCCTGAGAAATGTAGATTTTCACTTCATAACCTGTTTTGCTCAACTAAAGTGCACGCACCATTACAAAGACATCTCCTAACTACGCCGCAAAAGGCAATTTGATTCATGCAGGACTTCCTCAGATCAGTCCGAAATGAAAGCATGTGAGTGTGTGCATTTCCGAGGGCTAATCTCAGGAAGTATACTAGAGGAATCGATTTACCGTTTGCGACGGAGGAAAGAACTCATTTTGTAGGGGTATGTGCGCTTTAGAACAAAATTCGTCAAATATTAAGAAACTTATGAAGCAAAATCATACTTGAATCCAGCGCTTTGTTGACAATCGATAAAAAAGTCACGTGGTTTCGCCACCGTGATACAGGGCTATGATGTCTGACCCTAACGAATCTAGAACGCGCTGAACTACCCGCTACCTTCCCTATCTTGAACTATCTTTCACGCTTAGAGTGTGATCATCACAACATTAGCGGTAATATTCCACTATCTTTCACATTCTGCAAGAGTGTGATGTGAGGTGTACTGAATACTATACAATTATATAGTGTGATTGTCACAACATTAGCAGTAATATTCCACTATCTTTCACATTCTGTAAGAGTGTGTGATGTGAGATATACTCAATACTACAGAGTGTGATTATCACAGTCGTGAGAGTGATAAACTGTGATTACGGTCCATGATCTTTGACATTATGCATCAGAGTGTGTGACGTGAAACCGCTTATTACAGTTACGTGCGGTTTAATTTAATACTAGTAATATGTACTTTAATAATTAATACCATCCTGCATTATTATGCTATAACTTTTTATCATTTTGTATGATTTTGTGTTTATTGTTAATTTATATATTATATTAATTTCCTACTCTGGAGGAAATAAAGAAATAATTATAAGATCTAACTGATGTTAACTGCGTTGAACTTTCAATGTGTTAAGCTATATTCACTAGATAATATTGTTTTCTGAGCGATATAAACGTTACGTATCTGATTTCCTATCTAGATGTCATATTTATTATTTACGTCAAACTTGATCAAAGTACCTTCCAGATAAGATTTGCTATATTTGTGTGTGATTTCCAAGATGTAAAGGGCCCGCCGCTCGCGAAAATACAATAGTCTAGAGTTTTTGGCCTGATATGTGCTACATTGAAACGGTAGATAAAGTAACACCCTGATAACGATGTTGAAACAGTAGCGGATTTGTGTGATTAATGGGACACTAGTACCTCGATTTATCAATGCAGTATCCTTTTGACTTTAAACCTGGTTGCATGTAAACAGCGTTAATAGGGAGTTAATAGGGAGTTTGAATTTTTAAAGGCGCTGTATACTTAAATAATAAACAAATGATTTTTCATTTTTCTTCTCATTCTACCATAGGTTCTAATATATTATTGGTGCATATTTTCAACAGTAATATGCAAAAGTATATCTGGTCAACATTCCTGTAAAGTGTGGTGACCGTGGGTTAAAAAGTAGGAGGATAGAGCGACAAAAGTCTTTCAGTCACTATTTTGACTAAGAACCATAACTCTGTGGTTCTTGGTCCAAAATAAAATGAAAACCCAGGTGAGCATCTTCATTTGCTGGTCAACATTTCTGTTAAGTTTGGCGACCGTGAGTTAAATACTAATGGAGGATAGCGCGACCCAAGTTTTTCAGCCCCTATTTTGACTAAGTCAAGGGCCATAACTTTGTGGTTCTTGGTTCAAATAAAACCCCAGGTGCGCATCTACACTTGCTGGTAAACATGCCTGTAAAGTTTGTCGACCGTGGGTTAAATGGTTATCGCGTGACACAAGTTTTTGGGACGTACGGACGGACGGACAAGTGTAAATCTATATGGCCCCACCCCCATGTGGGGGCATAAAAACTAAGGTTGCCATGTGTCTCTTTAACAGAACACTTGCAGAGACTCGTATCATATCATGTTATCAAAGTCAATAAATCACCGTCACTCATATAGGATCTCATATATCTGTTTGGTTTAAACCCCAATTCAATAATGACGTTAACATTATCAGTTTTATTCGTGCTTATAGAGATATCAGACCCGATAGTACATATGTTAAAGGGACACACGGCAATCTTGGTTTGTTTATAACTCTCGCGGCGTTTAGTTTAAACTTATTTATTTTACATCGATTGTAACGAAAGCTCTATGAACTTATTTGAATCACTCTCGATGTCTTCCTGTGTAGAACCAGTACTAAGCAATGCAGATAAAGTGTCTTGCTCAGGGACACAACGCATATGGCAATGACGGGAATCGAACCCACGACTTTTGGATCATGGGTCCAACGCTCTACCACTAGACCACCGCGCTCCACTCTCGCGGCGTTTCGTTAGTATTTCTATATATCTTGCATTTGTATTAATTGTTTAGGATAATATGTGACGAAGTATGTGTACATATAACAAACTGTTACTGTTAATTATATTGCACCAATAATATATTATACATTTGGTAGAATAACGAAGTAAAATTGAGATACTAACATATTTCAATCTTGGCTTTTAAGTTTTATTTCAATATTATAATTATGTATTTATTTCGCAATTTCATATGGCACATTATTCTCGTGCATGTACAAATGGAATGCCAGTATGGTGTCATTCTTGCTTGAATGCCAGTATGGTGTCATTCTTGCTTGAATGCCAGTTCGGCATCACTGGGAAGTTGTGGGTTAATTAGAACCTATTGTATATAAGAAAAACAAAAAAGCAAACGTGCATGTACGCTATAATGTAGAAGTTTTTTTTATATGGTATTACAGTCGCTTAAAAGATAACAACCGGCGTTAACCGGTATTGAAGAATAGTTAATTATTTAGTTTGTATACTTGTATACTAATGTATACTTGTATACTAATAAAGCATTGTTTACTCTAAACAAAACACTAACAATCGTCATTTATTTTGAATTACGTATGTAAAGCGGGTTTGTTTGTCAGTTGTAAAAGGTATTTGTTTGACAAGAAAGCTGATCTTCTTAGATTGTACCACACTATACTAGGTATATTCTTTAATCTTACATTAAACGTATACAGTTTTAAGCGTTCGGAACTTGGAGACAACCGAGTACGCCATTTTTGAACAAAATAGTCTCTAAACAAAGCGTTTTGATTGAGCTGTGCGTGACAGGAAAGGGTCAGCAATGGTAAAATGGCACCGTCATGTGTCATTAATTAAAAGGAATCGTATGCAATACTTATCTATAGTCTGTTAACTAACAGTTACTGAACATAGAAGTAAATATGTAATAGTTTAAAACAATCATTGCATTGTGACGCTTTGGAACTATGGATATATTTTATGAAATATAGCCTACTACAACCTACTTTTATAACAATACGATTTTATTTGATGAGATTTACCAGATGTTTAACGTAATACTATACAAAAATGATACACAATTACATGTTCCTAATGGCTGTCATACGGAGACTAGACGGTGCGTGGGTAAGGATCTGTGGTCGTTTATATTTTAGAACAGTTCATTTGCTAGACTTTCACAATAAATATTTACAATATAACAATTTAAGTGGGACCTAACTGGTTCGGGATCGAAAAGATTCGTCATTCTTAGGTATCATGCTAGAAGAAATGAACGAGATGTTGCGAATGAGATCGAAATGTCATGAACCGGAAGTCATTCGCAACATCCCGATACAAACATGGAATCGTATTCCAATTATAACCGAAATGTTCTTAAGTCTGGAAGTCTAGAGAAGTTAATACTCATTATGTTAGCATGACAGCATCACACGAATATGGACAATCAATAATCAATAACTTGATACTCATCCACGTTTTGGATATACTCCGTGTTTATCCTTGACGTTCAACTGAGTTAAGTTCTGTCAGGGCTTTATATTATAACTATCATCCCAGATCCTGTATAAATATCACGTGTAGTGACAATTATAAAGCGATTAAAACCTCTATTTTTTAGTGTACATTAATGTATTTATTTTGATTAAGTGTATTTTAAAATTTCAGTTTGGATACGTTTAATTTTAAATCACGGTCAAACATTTTGAATTTTCATAGAGATAGCATGAGGATAAAGTCCGAGTAACTACCATTGTATTCAACAACGGAATATCTCAACATCTCAGACATGCACCTAACACAAAGACGATGGTTTTAGTTATGCATGCATTTAATATCGGTTTATGTCTTGTCGTGACATTTTAACATCTGTTACATGCATACCGATATGAATAGTTTTTTTTTAAAAACAAATTAAATATTTATTGTCACACAATCATTATGTAGATGTATGGAATATTGCATCTCATAACTTTTTAGGAAGTATTGTACATCTCGTCATAACAATGGCATATTGAAGTTCACGGTGTTGCCTTTAATATGTCGTGGGAAATAGAACGGTAATAAAGATAGGCACGAGAAGTATGCGCGGCGTTAGTCATGGTTCACCAAAGACTGATGCTGCAAATGCTCATTCAAAATTCACTCTCTTTGTGAATGAAAAATTTCAACAACAAAAAAAACTCCATAAAATCTGTATAGTTTAGAAAGGATGAAACGGCGTGATATCCTGCCGACAGATACCTTAATCTGCATATCAGCAGTCTTCGAAATACTTTTTTCAAACAGGTTGCCTGAACATCTATAGATAAACAATAACTTTTCCTATGTTTTCAATGTAAAATATTGCAATTTTAAAGTTGCCCGAACATACTTTTAGTTGTCCCGGACTTCGGGAAACCAACTTAAAGCTATAGACGCCCTATATCAATCGATTTCTTCTTTGTAGGCGTGGCTTCATGTTCACCAGCTCTTGTCGAAATCTGGTATTTAAGCGAGCAAATATAGCGCATGAAATCATTTACTGTTCATCGACCAGTGCACATCGTACCTATACACAGGTAACAGTAATTTTTACCAAAAAAAAAAAGCTAGCTTCTTTCGGGGCTCGAACACACGACCTTCTGATTTCAAGTCCTGTGCTCTATCCACTGAATTACAACGCTACTTGAGAAAATATTATACTAACTACCATATAGTTTGAGGCAACACAACTTAACATATTTGAACGCAACTAAGATGGATCAATAAATATGCAGTCCATATTGTCGCACGTGTAAATTAACATTGCCTGGTGTAATACTGTATCTTATCAATATGAAACTAATACTTCGTCTCAAATCAACCATATATCGACTTGTTATTTAGCGCTTGATGAGATTGTTTGCGCGCTCTTGTTATTACGTAATGCCTATTTAGTGTTAAAAATGCTACAGAAATGCTACAGAATACCAATAAATAGCAGTGGTCGAGAGGTTCAGCGTACAGCTTTCAAATCTTACAAGTGCAAGGCTGTGGTTCAAATCCCGTTCCGGGCAACTATTTTTTTTTTACACACATATTCTGGAGGCTAAATAAAAATGTGAACTTTTACGTATCGATTTCTCCTTATATACCGACTTTTGGGGTGTTCGTCGATTTGAAACTACTTCACACGTGACTCGTTCATATTCATGAGTTATTACCAGTTAAAATAGGGACTGTACAGCTTTAAGTCGAAGACTGGATCAGTAAAATAACCTGTATTTAATGTTTACTCCATGGTAAAATGTACTGATTTTTTTTAAATACTATATTTCAATATTTTTATTTCTTAATAATACATATATGCATAACAACAGATGGTCTCTTACATTGCACAAGTAGCATACATAGCAATGTGATACATGTATTAAAATATGTACAGACTGGTACCATGTATGTACTCCAAGAAATAAGTTATATTCAAAAGGCGAGACGTATGAGCGGAACAGGAGGAAACTATACATCAAGACAATAGAGAGAGTGAGAGAGGTTTTTTTTTTTATATAAAAAAAGGTTAGCGATTTATTTTTAACCGAATACTGTCTGTTAATTTTCTGTATTTAAATTTAATATTTCCCCCCTTTTTTTAAATGGTATTGAAGTTTGTCCTTCGAACTGCTATAATACGTTCTATATGTTTAATTTGTGTTATATGTGAGATGAGAGATGTAAAAATGTATTGATTTTTGCTTTGGTTTTATATGACTTTTCAGTGTTATATAATAAGTAGATTGTTATTTTTCTGGTGAAAATTTGTGAAAGATAACGAACTCAAACTATGTGGTAGTATTCCGATTTCGAAATCCTGAATCATTCCCCCTAAATTGCCACCGGATGGCATCGAACGATGTTAAGAATTCAATCAATATCAACAGGATTAGAACTAAGCAAAACGCTTACATGATTCTTCTCCAAACTTGATATCTTGACTAGTCTTGTCCGCATTGCTAAGTACATGCAGTAATACACTAGACATTCCTACACCAAAGTTCACTTGACATATTTGTGAGTCATAAACTATGTGTTGACTTATTAAGTACCTAATGATTAAGGTGCACGTGTGAGTATGACACTGTGTGTCGTGCATCATGCACATATCTTGACCATATTTGGCAGAACCTTTCCAAGTCTGGCCATGACAAAGTAGGGAGTTTGTATTGTGCGGATCCAGGATTAAAGGCCTTTAAAACTCGTTTGACAACCAAAAAACTCTCAAATTGCATCCCAATGGATACCCATTTAGTGTTGTGTGGCGACCGTAAAAAGTCGGCCCGATCAGCAAGCCCAATATTTGTGGCTATAAAGTAGCGTCGGTCACCCGGCCCGCTTCTGATTTCTTCGTTACGCTATGCTACACGGATCCAGAACCGGGGCTTGGGGAAAATAGGACGTTTGAAATCGCCCCAACGTTTTGGCCGATATTGGCGAGATATTGAGAGATTCAACCAGACTTTCCAAAAACATATTTTTCAGTTAATTTAAGAACAATTTCTTATTTTTAATTTATGAGAAGTAGCAAGTGACGTTAAAAAGTTTAACGGATGCATCAAAATTGACGTTGTACGTTTATTTACAAGATGTCACACGTCACGCAAACGTCGATTTCATGCGCGTGAAAAAAAACGCGCGAATAAATTGTACTAATCGCTAGTGGACTCTTTAATTGGGCTAATCTGTCCAGACCGATATCTGCAAGTAAGACATACGCATGATACGGTCTAGCTGGCCGAGACTAGCTATAAAATAGAACACCGCTTGTAGAAACACCCAGGGGTGTGAGAGGTGTTGCACAATACATTATCTCATGAACAGACTCAGTAAACCCGTCTGCAACTTTTCTCTCCTGTTTGTGTGTTGCTTCCAAGGGTCGCCTTTTCAACGTTTTTTAAATTGTGTAAAGAAAATTGTTGTGTTCGCTCCAACTTGTACTGTCAAGCGAAAGTTGTGCATAACTGAACATCTCTTTAGCTGTAAGTGACACCCACACACTGTATAGTGTATACTACATCAAAGAGAGGGAATGGCCAATCGTATATATCATTTCACATGACTGACTGCTTTAGTTACATATGACATTATTATGATGCAGACATATATCTGTATATGTATGCCCTGAAGCTTTCTCACTCTATTTCGTATAACAACCACACGCAAACAAGTTGGCAAGCAACTCAAAATACAGGAGTACATCAGCCCCCGAGCTTGCATACGCAGGATTACATCAGCCCCCGAGCATGCGCACAACACAACCTCCATTGAAATCGAAATTGTTTAATAAGCCATTAATTTTTTTTATGCAGTGAACCGTGCGTGACATATAGCCTATAATCACTGATTTTACGAAGTCGTATATTATTTGGCCATAAATAAGTTTTGGGTATTGCGTATGAAAGTGTAGTGACGCTGAATAAAGTCAAAATGTGCGTGGGATTACAAATATGTTGTATTTAATAAATATAAAACACAAAACGCCCTTTGGGAAGAGAGAGAGGCATTTAAACCACATTTTTAGAAAGGCATTTTGAATGAAAATGTTTAGAAACATATGTTTGTTGTTGTTGTTGTTGTTTGTTTCCAATTTCGTCAACAAAACTGTCATAATTGTTTGTCATTTACACACGATGCAAACAGTTTGGCTTATATTTGTCTAATTTCAAACTGAACTACTTTAAGTGCTCCTAGGGGTAACACAATCGTGTGGTTGTATTTATCTCTTATAAAAGCACTTCAAAGACATGTAAGGTGCTCTTAGGGTTTAAAGGTACGTTAACGAATAGCATAACTAGCCGGCAAAAATACACACTTTACGCTTGTTATATAGGTCACTTTAGTTATAAAGGTATATTGACGAATGTTTAAATAGTTGGGGGAATTAATTTATTGATACTTACGTGTGAAAAGCATTAAAAAAAACACTTTCAATACTAAATTGTTTATGGTTGTTTTTGTAGACTTAACAACAATGTGCGAATACAGCTTATATAAGTTTTATTTGTCCTGGAAATGATTTTGGTGGATAGGATAAACATGGGACAAACTAATGCACTTTAGCTTGAAATAAAATATTTTGAATTGAATTGATAAGGCCAAACAAAAACTTTTGACGTGTTTCTTCTTTAACTGACAAAAAAATACAATACAATAAAAAGCTGATAGTTAACACTAGTCATAAGTTAAGGAACTTGACAGTTAATCTGTAAATCAAAAAAAAGCAAACCCTATACAGACTTAATTGTTTTACAAGATTGATTTATTTTATGATTTAAATTTTAAGTTCATGTGGTCAAAGTCAACTTTAATGCAATTTCATTTTCAAATATTACAAGGGTCACTGACGCTTTCGTTTGGCAAATTTATTGCGTCACTTCAGTGGGTAAATATTTGATGTCCAGTCTATCCTGTTATTACTGTGGTTCCCGTCTTTGTTTGAATCTAGACTATGTAATTAGTGTCTGGTTATTGCGCAACGTTGCGTTTATCTTATTTAGTTACACCGCTTCCAGGTATAAAGAAATAAATGCAGAGCGAGGGGTACCAGCGACGCCAAAATTTGCATATGCATCTGACACACTGATAAAATTAATTACAGTCTAAGCCGAGAACCAGCGATGCCGTAAAGCGATGCCATAATGTGCATAATATTATGTACCTCACTGATAAAATAATTACAGTCTAAGCCGAAATTCAATATACCAGTTATGGTGACACGTGATTGACAGCTAAGGTGGACATCGATCAAAGTTTATATGAGTAGCAAGTGCCTCTAAGCCTAATTTGCATTGCTTTTAACCTTTGACCACACCGTGACCAGTGTTTCTACCGTACGTAAGCTGACCACATTTGACGGGCTCAATAATCCTTACATATCGCATACTATTTCATGAACATTTAACCACAATTCTTCTTGTGTTTCGTTTCGGCAAGAGTCATGCATATGGTAATACATAGCAAAATATGATTCATATAAATAGTATTTATCTCAAATTCTGAACTCATCTATAGTAAAATTGTAAAATAATCTTTAATGTTGTATGTATATAGTCTTGATCCATTATATATATAGATATATGTTAACGTTCGCTCATGTTAAATTTTGAATTTGTATTATATGTTACAATTATATGTATATGCTCTCCTGTACATTGGAGGAATTAAAGAATATATATATCTATCTACCAAGAGTTCAATTCGACATTTTACGGTGGCTGTTCTTTTACCAACAGAATACACCTCAACAACGATTAACGTATGTGAAATTCATTATTTTATAATGTTTAGAAAACAATGTTCTTGTGTATTATTTGCATATAAAAGAAGGCATACATATCTTTTCATCTGGGTTCAAAGATAAGGCGAAAAATGTTGGTGCTTAGCAAACTTTGAGTACTTTAATACAGTAATGAAATGAATTACATGCTGTTTTACGTACTATTAACATGTAACCTTAGAGTAGAGTAGGGTCCTTATATACAGGGATATAGAATATCTTCCTCTGTCTGTATGCCAATGAACTGGTAGATTTTAATCTCATCCCATTGTAAGAGTTAACTGTATGCAACCATTGCTTCTTTTTTGTTCGTTTATTCTGTCAGAATTGTGCAAAAACGCGTGTTCACGGCATGGTTCCCATTGCAATTCCGGTTCTCTACGCTTTAAGCTGAGCGGAATCCAACTGGGAACCAGTCTATACCGCCAGTAAAACATTCAGTTATGACTACCGTGTTTATTAAATAGTTCCTTTAGTAACTAAATTTCTTCAAATTTAAAACGCACATAGTCTACTGTTGAAAAAAGTGACAGAAGCTGACCGAAACTGTAACTTGATGACAAACAGGTATTAAAAAGTTTCATTACTATTTATAAATAACAGCAGGGCCCTATATTTCAATTTTCATCCCAGCTGACAGTAATTATTACAGATAGACACATCGTAACTATATTTGAACTTATCAAGTTATTGAGTATAATTAACATTTACTGTCCAAAGTATAAACAACTATAGGCTATATTCGTAATGCATATGTTAACGAAGAGGCAAGTTCGATTTATAAATCAGATTAAAGAATGCGTCCCAGGTAAATCATCCAAAAGTAGTTTAAATACTCCAACTTGTCTGCGTTTGAAGACCATTTATAAACATGTTTTCAAATTTAGATGTGTGGGTGGGGTGTTAGCGGTGGGGGAGGGAGCGGGGGGTTAGAGGGAGGGGCGTATCAAACGTCCAGTTATGTTGGCGTGTCGCTGTGTATTCGGTACAAATGAGTGAGTGGTTGGTATGTTGCACTGATAAATGACTGTCATACGACATACGGTAATAACTGTTGATTCACCTGCGAGATATCTCCCCGGGCAATAGGTCATAGTAGTAAAAATGTACATCAACAAACACGATACATGTATGTAGTATCTATACATCGTTGCCATGGACTTGAATGGACATAATTATATACAGTTCTATTATTGTACACCCCACCCACCCACACACACACACACATCCCGGCCTTATGTAACGACAAATGTGGTATAACAGAGGCGATAGTTTTGGGTGTCAAATCCCAACCCCACCCACCCATCCCGGCCTTATGTAACGACAAATGTGGTATAACAGAGGCGATAGTTTTGGGTGTCAAATATTGGTCAATATGTCAAAACATAGCATGATATTAAGGGAAAACACCCAGGTTTCTCAACTGAATAGAAAGGCATTTTGCTTAACGGCTCATCAACACATTATTAGGTTATTTAGTGGCTCCACCACAAGAGAAAGGTATTATATACCTAAGTCCGCAAAACCTGCCGCACATTAACCCTATGGATCAAAATAACATACTCGGAAGATAGAGACCAATAAACGGGACTATCCGGTTTACGTCCGGTCCCCTTCCGACAGTCGGGGCTAAGGAACACTGTCCTGCCTAAGGACACACAGAAATAACCACAAATATAAAATATCAGTTTATACTTACATCTTTCTTAAATCCCTTTACTTCGTCTTGTTTAAGATGTCCTTCCGTTGAAAAAGTGAATCTGCAATGACACAAACGAGGAATTTAAAACACATTTTAAAAGACGATTGGACACATACTTAACACAGAATTAAGAACCACCTGGGTATCAATACACAATGTGGTACTACCATTGATACAAAACTATCTGTTACATATAAGATTTTATTTGGCACATTCCCCAAACAGCGGTACACATATGGAAAGAGGGTTTAATTAAATGTATCTTTGTATTTGTCAATGCATTTGTCTGCTCTTCCTCAAGCAATTAATTTACAACCATGTATAACAGATTTGTTGGGCAATCCTACACAAACAACCAGGGCACTAGTCAGCTTTAAGGGTACTGTGGCCAGGGTCCTCAGGAAGGGGATTTTTTCCGTTGTTTTCATATCAAAGGGGCATTTCTAAGAAACACGAATTAGTGTTTTTTTTATTATTCATGTGGCAGCAAGAATGTACCAGAAAGTATGCTGTTTTCCTGTATTGGTTATTTTTAAGAGGGGAATTTTTCCGAGGAAAATATAAACTTTTAGGAGAGGGGAATGGGACCGAATTTCGGCCCCAAAAATGGCCAAACAACAAAACCCAACGTTGTCACTAGTAGGGATATTACTATATTCGGTAGTAACGTAAACGTTACTCTGCAAAACAACGTTTTTAGACCACTTTGTTTGATGTTAGATCATATACCCTAATGGTAAAAAATAACCTCTACACCTGAAATTAAACTGTAGGTTTCAGGCTTGTAGCCAGCCCTGACATCTAAATTTAACCAGGAGGCAAATATGTTTAGGGGTCCGGGGAAATGTCACCCCATCCGCCGGCTCAAATATTTTTACAAGCGACTTGCTGTGTTTGGGCGTATTTTCCGTATTTCTTTTCGTTTTTAGCACGACATTGTTTTTTTTGTATGCCATTAACATGTCTACTTCAGTGTTTTGTATTTCCCAAATGTTTTACCGAGGCGTCTCATCGTGACTACGGGCATGGGTCTGCTTAAAACCATAAGAGGCATGGTAGGTACAGAATATTAAACCATAAGAGCTATGTTTATAGTCTGCACCTATCATGGTAGGTACATTAATATAAAACCATAAGAGCTATGTTTATAGTCTGCACCTATCATGGTAGGTACAGAATATAAAACCATAAGAGCTAGGTTAATATTCTGCACCTATCATGGTAGGTACAGAATATAAAACCATAAGAGCTATGTTTATATTCTGCACCTATCATGGTAGGTACAGAAAAAAAAACATAAGAGCTATGTTTATATTCTGCCCCTATCATGGTAGGTACAGAACAAAAAACATAAGAGCTATGTTTATATTCTGCACCTATCATGGTAGGTACAGTAATATAAAAACATAAGAGCTATGTTTATATTCTGCACCTATCATGGTAGGTACAGAACAAAAAACATAAGATCCAGGGTCTTCCACAGAAATTATTTAAGGGATAGGTGAAATTAAATTTGAATGTCATGGGGTGAGTACGGGAGGGAGTTTCCAATCGGGTGACCAATATTTTTACAGATCATGATTTATTTAGACGCAATTTGAAGTATATTTTAACTGTAAATGAAAGGATTTTTAAAAAGTATAGCCTAGAAGTAGCTATTCATAGACAGGTATAATGCATTTTGCCAATTTATTGGTGTTTTTAAGGGATTGGGTTGATAGATCAAAGGATAGTGGGTTAATTAAGGAGTAGGGGGAAATTAGATTTTAGAATTAAGGGATAGGGGTAATATGCTCTTAAATGGCCTGTGGAAGACCCTGAGAGCTACGATTCACACAGCTAGGGTCTGCTTTATCAACAGCTAGGGTCTGCTTTATCAACAGCTAGGGTCTGCGTTATCAACAGCTAGGGTCTGCTTTATCAACAGCTAGGGTCTGCGTTATCAACAGCTAGGGTCTGCTTTATCAACAGCTAGAGTCTGCTTTATCAACAGCTAGGGTCTGCTTTATCAACAGCTAGGGTCTGCTTTATCAACAGCTAGGGTCTGCGTTATCAACAGCTAGGGTCTGCTTTATCAACAGCTAGGGTCTGCGTTATCAACATCTAGGGTCTG
This sequence comes from Cyrtodaria siliqua, assembly GCA_037043455.1. Lineage (NCBI taxonomy): Eukaryota > Metazoa > Mollusca > Bivalvia > Adapedonta > Hiatellidae > Cyrtodaria > Cyrtodaria siliqua. Next base: position 99,146 of record JAWPHD010003369.1, on the reverse strand, counting down.
CGTTATCAACAGCTAGGGTCTGCGTTATCAACAGCTAGGGTCTGTTTTATCAACAGCTAGGGTCTGCGTTATCAACAGCTAGGGTCTGCGTTATCAACAGCTAGGGTCTGCGTTATCATTTCAGGGAAGGTTCATTGCATACTTGTCTCAGTCTTTATTTAATTACTCTACTTTACAGCGTTCTACCGATGGGTACACACAACTGATGGGTGGTTGAATGGTTTATGTGGTCATTTTCAGCACATTTTAGGCTATATATGACGATTTTTAAGTGCTGAAGGCAGATCACCCACTTTTTTCTGGGTATAACCATTACTCTATACCTCCTGACATCTGTTTTTTTGGACATTTTTTCACATACAAGTATTATGCGTGCACAATTTATGTGTGAAATCGAAGGTTAAAATAATGGACACGCAGGTTTTCAATGATAACTTCTTTAATAATATAAACACTTTGATAATGTACATCGGTATTCCTAATATACAGTTATATATCATTGTAACATACTCCAAGATAATTAAACTGCAATAGAAAGGTTACTTATCCGAAATGAATGCACATGAAAGGTAATTCCTTTCAAGGTAAAATAATAAACTATATGGCAAAGTCCAGTATCATACAGTTATGAAAACTGAAGGTAATTCCATTCAAATTAAAAGTGTACTGCATATTAAGACGGTCAATAGACGAGCACATAACTACTGTTTTAAATACAATTTCTTGGCTTGGCCAATTTCACAGTTTTATCAAAGAAACCCACAGTTTTAATGAAACAAAGGAAATGCAAACAAAGGTAACATATCACTTTTCAATAAACTAATCGAAGGCAAACGTATTTCTGTTAAATGGGTGGCCTGCCCCCACTACTAAAATGGACCGTCATACATACAGCCTAAAATGTGCTGGAAATTACCAAACAAATAATCAGTACATATTAAATTTATTAATCAAGTTGGCAAGCATGAGATAAAGCGGTACATGCACAACCTATACAAAAGGAGCCATTATGCCATTTTTATTGATTTTCCAATGATTTCTATATACTACTTACTTCTCATACACATATAAGGACACACAATCCTAACCTGTCAAAACACACCTTGTATCACTTTCCTTATAATAATTTTTAAAAATCCACTCCAAACACTACTGATATATATTATTTACAAGCAATAACGAAGAGTGAATGTGTTCATACTGAACATTTTATAAAACGTACAACCGAGTGAAGTACTTCTACTTACATGTGTCTACTTATTTATTAGTCAAATCCAGTTAGGAGAGACCTACTCTCACTGACACATACGGAAGGTTAAGAATGAGCGATTACACGAACTGACCGCGTTGTGTATTAGAATGACACTCCACCCACTCGGTCAGAACTAAGATTACACGGAAATAAACCTCTTTTTAACACATATTAGATATTACTGCCCAAGAAGTTTCGTAAGTTTTCTTTTGCCGGTGTCATACAATTTAATGCATACATGTTTATTGAAATAGTTCAATGAACAGACATGTTACAAACTTAAACCAATATCAGTAAACAAATTGAAAGTAAAACAATTGTCTGTTTATGTGTAGATGTCATACGATATGTCTGTTTACGAAATTCTACTTCTAACAAAACAATAATAAAGAAACAGAAACAGATAACATCGCCGATTGTAACTAACGTGTAGCTTAAACGTAGCAAAAACTGGTTAAACTTTGTTAAACAACACAAAACAAGATAAATTTCACCTCATAAATCAAGCAGTGATAATATATAATATTTACAAACCTGGATTAACACTCCGAAAGTGAAAACACGAAAATTAAAAATGGCGTCTTAAGCCTAAACCAAAGCAAACAGATGTGTATGTATATGCATACGCGAAGATATGTATTAAAACGTCCCCTCACCTGAATCACGGAGCGTAAACCATTCATCCGCCATACACTATATTTATAAATCGTGTTTGCTTACCTATTTAGGCGACAAATTTGTCTTATGAGAAAGAAAATATCTGAGGTTTACGCAGAAAAGCATTAACTGCCGTAGTTAGTATATCCATATACACGATTTATGCATAAATTCTACTTAGCATATACACCGATCTGCAGTATTTAATCAATTTACTTTAATATCAAGTTTAGCTAATAAAACAATGAATTCCTAATAAGTCATGTAGATTAAATCATCGCCCTATATCATAAATAAGACCATGTAGATAACAATCTTATGAATAGATGTCTTGTATCGATGCGATCAACTTTCAAAATTGGATAATTTTAATTAATTAATACCTTGTCCGATTTAATATGTGGGGGGTGGGGGTTCTTGTTCCATGTATCCTTCAAAGTAATGAATTTAGTTCCCAAGATTCCAAGCAGTTTATATATATTTTGTTTTACTTTTTGTACACTCTTCCATAATTCTAAATTAGGACTTTGATTCCCGGATCCCTTCAACTGACTGACAATGTTCCCCAGGTCGCTTAAACGAAATGGCCATGTTCCCCAGATCCCCAAACCCTTTAGATGGTCTAAAACCCATGACAACAAGGTCTTTGATGGTAGTTTACAATGATGGGGTGTTGGGGTGAGGCTGATGCTATTTTACAAGAATGGGGGTGTTGGGGGTGAGGCTGATTCTATTTTACAAGAATGGGGGGTGTTGGGGTGAGGCTGATACTATTTTACAAGGCTGGGGGTGTTGGGGTGAGGCTAATACTATTTTACAAGGATGGGGGTGTTGGGGTGAGGCTGATACTATTTTACAAGGATGTGGGTGTTGGGGTGAGGCTGATACTATTTTACAAGACTGGGGGTGTTGGGGTGAGGCTGATGCTATTTTACAAGGATGGGGGTGTTGGGGGTGAGGCTGATACTATTTTACAAGGATGGGGTGTTGGGGTGAGGCTGATATTATTTTACAAGGATGGGGGGTGTTGGGGTGAGGCTGATACTATTTTACAAGACTGGGGGGTGTTGGGGGTTGGGCTGATACTATTTTAGAAAGATGGAGTGTTGGGTGGGGCTGATACTATTTTAGAAGGATTGGAGTGTTGGGGTGGGGCTGATACTATTTTAGAAGGATGGGAGTGTTGGGGTGGGGCTGATACTATTTTAGAAGGATGGGAGTGTTGGGGTGGGGCTGATACTATTTTACAAGGATGGGGGTGTAGGGGTGAGACCGATACTATTTTACAAGGATGGGAGTGTAGGGGTGAGACTGATACTATTTTACAAGGATGGGTGTGTAGGGGTGAGACTGATACTATTTTACAATGATGGGGGTGTAGGGGTTCGACTGATACTGTTTTACAAGGATGGAGGTGTAGGGGTTCGACTGATACTATTTTACAAGGATGGGGGGTGTGGGGGTGAGACTGATACTATTTTACAAGGATGGGGGTGTAGGGGTGAGACTGATACTATTTTACAAGGATGGTGGTGTAGGGGTTCGACTGATACTATTTTACAAGGATGGGGTGTTGAGGTAGGGCTGATATTATTTTACAAGGCTTGGGGTGCTGGGGTGGGGCTAATGTTATTGTACAAGCCTGGGGTGTTGGGTGGGGAGAGTCTTACAATACATCGGTATAACTAGACCAACTGAATATAGTTATACGGACAGACGGTGGGTACTCGAGATACATACTGAGAAAAAAAGTAAACTTCCGTGGCCGGGATAGAAAAATGAATGAACGGCACATCGACACATAATTATGTCATATAGTGTGCGTGAAACACGATGAAAATGAAAAAGTCATAACAATTATTTTAAAATGTATAGGCAAAACTATTTACAAGTACTGTAAAGATGCTGCGTCCAAAACTTTCTTTAATTTGTATATTTACAAACTGCATACACAAACAGAATTCACAATTCTTAGAAACCAAGCTTATAAATAATATCAATAATCCAAAATAAACAAAATTTAAAAACTAGGACAAGCGTTCGTAATATGACCAAGAGTATATATTTACAACATGCATATATATAAACAGAAATCAAAATTCTTAGAAACCAAACTTATATCAATGCTCTTTATCTAAAATCAACAACATTTAAAAACTAGGCCAAACTAAGTCAACGCAATGATGTATCCATAATTTATTTTATGGCTAAATCCTTGATCAACGTGACCTAGATTTAATATTACCTTTTGTGTGTCTAAATCCATTGACCTAAAAACGGACCTAATTTACAAGACTTTAGCGGAATCAAGTGAGACACGCATAAGCTGCTTTGACACACACATGCGTTCTCACACACGCACGCACGCCTACACGCACACATCACTATTATACCTACATAAACTTGACATACATAAACTTGACAATGTTAAACTTGACCCGTAATTTAAAAGCCAATTATTGATGTTTTTTGTACAACTACTCTTTTGTATAACAAACTACTATTTTGTATAACAGGCTTTACTATCCAACACAAAATTATGATCCAAACTTCGTTGATCTAGAGCATGCGTTTTGCAGATAACAATTCAAAAGCATACACTTTATATTCAAACACTGACATCTTTTTTTTTTTACAAGAAATATTCAAGGTCAAGGTCATTTGATGACCAGGTCTGTGTGCTACTATCGGTCCTAGTCTAGATCATCTGCGACGCTTGCTTGTTTTTAACGCTTGCTTGTTTTTTTACAGTTACAATCAAGCGTCGAAGATGATCAAGACTATATTGGTCCCAGTTTGATTGTATATACTGTGTATAGTTTTTTGAGGAACAGACATGGCAAAACTTAAAGCGACACACGGGTTACAGGCAATCTTGAATTTGTTATCAAGCATTAACATCAGCGTCGCGATTTATTAATCCATTCAGTCTCCGTTTGAATTTAAACCTGCTTGAATATAATGAGATAAACATTTTCATTTTTCATTTTTTTTTAATTATTCTACCATGATATAATCAACAGTTTGTAATATGCAAACAATATTTGCTTAATACTATTACTATACTATAGTATTAATGATCGAACCTATACAAGTTATGTAGAAAATCGATTTAAAAAAAAGAAGAAGAAAAACAAGAGCTGTCGGAGAACAGCGCAGCTCGACTATTCGATTTTTCAGAGAATATTAAATTATATAGCTAGTATATACCATCAGAAAACAAGGCTAAAACAATGTGGGGTGGGGTGGGGTTGGGGCGCAACATTGCTATGTGTAACTACAGAGAAATATGTAAAAAAATAAATAAAAATAAAAAGTTTTGAGCAGGGGTGGGTGGTGGGGATGGGGGAGAGAAAAGTGGGGTGGGTGGTGGGGGTAGTTGGGTAGGTGAGGGCAATATATATGTGTAAGAAGCTATGTAATAATTCACCAAAACAACACAAAAATATGTAAAAATAAATAAATTAAAAATCGAGTTTTGTGTTGGTTGGGGAGAGGCGGAGGGTGGGGAGGGCAACATATATGTGTAAGAAGCTATGTGTAAGAATTGACCAAAACAACACAGAAATATATAAAAAAAATAAAACTAATGGAGTTTCGAGTGGGGGGAGGGGGTAGTGGGGGGGGGGGAGGGGGTAGTGGGGGGGAGGCAGGGAATGGGGTGGAGAGGGCAACATATATGTGTAAGAAGCTACGTGTAAAAATTTACCAAAACAACACAGATATATGTAAAAATAACAATAAACATTAAATAAAAATATTCCATTTCGAGCGTGGGGGTGGGGTGGGGGAGGGGAGGTGGGGCAACATAGCTATGTGTAAGAATTGACCAAAACAACACAGAAATATGTCAAAAAAAAAAGGTTTCGTGAGTGTGGGGGTGGGGGTGGGGGGGGGGTGAAGGATACGGAGGAGGGCGGAGGAGGGGGAGGAGAGGGAGCGACACATATGTGTAACAAGCTATGTGTGTAAGAATTGACCAAAACAACACAGAAATATGTAAAAAAAATAAAAATATATTCTAGTTTCGACTGTGGGGTGGGCGTGGGATGGGGGCAAGTGGGGAGGGGGAAACGTGTGTAAGAATTGACAAAAGCAACACAGAAATATGTAAAAAAAAAAGTTTCAAGTTGGGGGGGGGGGGGGGGGGGGGGGGGGGGGGGGGGGGGGTGAAACTGAAACATATATGTGTAAGAATTGACTATGTAAAAAAAAAAAAAATTCAAGTGGGGGCGACTGGGGAGGGGGGGGGGAGAGGTGTGTGGGGGGGGGGAGGGGCAACATATATGTGTAAGAATCGACAAAAACAACACAGAAAAATATAAAAAAAAAGGAAAAAAGTAAAAAAAAAAAACGGTGGAGGGGTGGGAGGGGAGTCAGGGCTGGGGGTGAGGAGGGAGCCCATGCCCCACTATGAGTGAAGTATGAATAAGATGCATAATGCTATAAGAAATCCCACATATATGCGTAAGAATCGACCAAAACAACACAGAAAAATGTAAATAAAAAAGTTAAAAAAAAATAAATGTGGAGGGGTGGGAGGGGAGTGGGGGCCTTGGGGAGGAGGGAGCCCATGCCCCAATATGAGTGAAGTATGAATAAGATGCATAATGCTATAAGAAATCCCAAACCAAATTTATAGATATATACATGCTTACATGCAACCTAGATCTGCCTTTATTGCACATTTTACAGGCCATCACTATTTGGGTTCCATGGGAGCCCAGAATTTGCAGAAGACAAAATTAATTACCCAACCCTTTACAACATACTACAAGGAAACCAATTCCAAAATTTAGTTCAGCTAGGACAAGAAATGCAAGAGATATATATAAGCAGCCCTTAAGATAATGCTATAAGGAAGCTAATGGCCAAATATGATTGCGCTAGGGTAAGAATTGTAAGAGATATAGACTTGTAAACACAGCTTACACGCAAAACTTGATGTGAAATGGGACACATTTTATGGGCTATCATAATTTGGGTTCCAGGGGAGCCCATGGGTTACAGGAACCAAAATCGCTTATGCAGCCCTTAAGATAATGCTATAAGGAAGCCCATGGCCAAGTTTGGTTGTGCTAGGATAAGAAATGTAAGAGATATAGACTTGTAAACACAGCTTACACGCAAACCTTGATGTGGGACGCCGACGCCGACGCCAACGCCGACGCCGACGCCGACCCCGGGGTGATTACATAAGCTCTCTTATTCTTCGAATAGTCGAGCTAAAAAGAAAAATCAATATTGCCGTGTGTCCCTTTAAGGTTAAGTACAATTATGATCTAAATATATACTGAGCAAAAATAAAAAGTACTCTTTTTTCTTTTCCAAAACAGGAAATAATAAATGGGATCCTCATGATGTATATAGAATAATTAGTTCGACCACCACCAATAATAGTCCAAACAAAAGTGTTTTTTTAAAAGTTCAGAACACAAGGGAGTTATCCTCCTGTTTCTTAAACCATGCATTTTTGGTAAAAACACATAAAATCTACAAACATTACCTCAATTTGTCCAAGACAATATTCTCTACACATTGTGAAGGTGGCAGCTTTTGATTATCAAACATCATCAAATTGCTTCCCTTTAAGGTTTTCATAGCATCCATAAAAGAGTATTGCTTGGAAAAAATTGAAACTGTTTAAAGGAATATTTAGTACTCAGTGAAACATGCTTAAAAACATCAAACGTTGTTTAATTAAAGCGCTGTGGGAATACCAGCAAAAAAGGGGTTTCTTACAAACGCAACGGCGATATACTAGGTTTCATGATAGCGACTATAAAGTCCCACAAAAAGAAGATTTGAAACACTTACATTGAAAACGCTTCCGTCAAATCAAATAACCGAGTAGTTGAAAGTAGGACACTGCACATTCGTCATTTAAAATACACGTGGGAGTGTACGTCATAACCACACCTACATGTTTACACTTCAATGCAGTAGATTCGGGAAGAAATGAATAACTACTAAACCGTTACCGATGTATATTCCGGCTTCGTAGGGTTTCTTTAGCCTAAAGTTAAGATTCCATATACGCGGTAATCGGGTATGCGGCATGCGAATGCTTATTTGTACGCATTTGCACCGATCGCTCCATGGAGCGATCAAGTTTGCCTTGTACGCAGCCGCATGACAAATCGCAGCCGGACATATGGAGCGATCAAGTTTGCCGTGTAAAAAATGGAAAATGGCGATCGGTGCGAATGCGTACAAATAAATATATGGAATCTGAGCTTCATGATCGTGCGTCTACATGATTTCCATTTTTTGTCGCATGCCGCATACCGCGTATATGGAATCTTAGCTTAAGGCAATCAAATAAATGTGAGTTCTCTTTAGCAGCGTTAGCAGATTGGGGATGAAAAAAATGATGTTTCACCCCTACACACACAAAAAAACAAGAAAATTGAAAAACTATTATGCACGAAAATAAAATAAGATAAGAAAGACCCACCCCACCCCACCCCCACAACAACAACAACAACGTAATGACTGTCGGCGTCAACAATAGGGTTGGCCGAACTGACGGACACACACTATTCCTCAACCACATCCGTCGGAATGGAACTTAAACCAGGCGGAATGGGTTGATAACACGTTAACATTTGAATCCGCAGAGCACGGGTTCAAATATCATAGGCGCCGCTGGTCTTCTGCTGGGCAAGACACTCCACTTGTTCGCCGAATGGGGACCCAACCCGGGCTGTTCTGTGTTTCAGAGTCTATCCTCCGAGCACGTTAAAGGGCCATAGTGCGCAGTTACGGGATTCTTACGTATCCTTCCTCTCTATCTTGGGCGGCTCAAATTAATCTAAAATAATCTACTGACGAGGCGTTAAACAACACTTCAACAGATATACCAATAATGTATCACTTTAAGTATATTACAATTGGAGTTTCAAAACTTGCCCGTCCTTTAATAACCACACATTCGCATATTTTACATAATGCACATTTACTAACACTGATTCATGATGAATTGCTGTTTAGCAAATCATTAACACATTATCTCAGGTTATTTTGAGCAGCCTCCGAGGGAAATGAATTGAATTAGATTTTATAGTCGCACCAACAGCTAAGGTCATACGGCGACTTTCCACTGGTGGAGGAAGACCCCAGCAATTGTCATGTACGGGCGGGCACCTGGGTAGAAGCCAGCTGGATAGCTTCCTCACATACAGATTCCTAGGCCCCTGAGGGATCGAACCTACAGCGGTAAGAGGCAAGTGATTTCAAGTCAGAGACTCTAACCACTCGGCTACGGACGCCCCCAGAGGGAAATGAAATGGTGTAGTGGTGGAGCGTCGGACTCCAGATCGAGAGGTCGTGGGTTCGATCCTCGCCCTGGTCATGCTATTTAGCAAGGTACTTAATCCACATTGCTTAGTACTAGTTCTACACAGGAAGCCATCCAGAGGGATACATATAAGTTGAAGGAACTTGTTTCCCAATCGATGTAAAGTAAATAAGTTTAAAGGATGCCAAATATATTCTGTGGTTCTTTAACGTGCTTAGAGGACAGACTCACTGGACCGCCCGAAATAGGTCTCCATCCGACGAATCAGGCTAAAGGAAAATGCCTTGCCAATGGTCAAAGCCCATCGAAAAAAAACACTGGCGCCGATGAGGTTCGAAGCCGTGATTTCCGGATTCAAACGAGCTATCGATGGGAACACGCGTTGGCGACGGAAGCAATAAATACCCTGAAAAAATCAATGAACGAACGAACGAACGATAAATGATTGAATGAATGGTGTTTTACGGCACTTCGACACATAAATATGTCATATTGTGCGCAAAAAGGGATGAAAATGAAACAAATTTAAGTAAGTTATTAAAAAGTATAGTAAAAATATTGTTAAAACTATTTATAAACTAGAGCTGTCGCCTTTTAAGGGCGACACATATTCCCCCGCTACCAGTCCCCACGATTCCCCCACTCTACCGTTTGAGTAAAGATTGAATGCACTGGTATTTTCATGATCAGGTAATGGTGGCCATAACCTTTGACCTACTGACCTCAAAACAACTAGGAGTCATTCTCTCACCACAGGCAGTTCACCTACGAAGTTTCATGAGATTTGCTTCAGGAGGAGGGCAGTTATGGAGCGGACAAGGTTTTTCGTTATCGGGTCCGTGACCTTAACCTTTGACCTACATACCTCTAGATCAATATGGGTCATCCTCTCACCACAAGCAGTTCATCTATGAAGTTTCATGAGATTTGCTTCAGTGGGAGAGGAGTTATGATGGAGCGAACAAGGCTTTTTCATTATCGGGGCCCGGTGACTTTGACCTACTGACCTCAAAATCAATAGAGGTCATCCTCTCATCACAGGCAGTTCAACCATGAAGTTTTATAAGATTTGCTTCAGGAGGAGGGGAGTTATGGAGCGGACAAGGTTGCGTCTACAGACAGACAGACAGACGGACGGACAGGGTGGAATCAGTATACCTACCAAACTTCGTTTAGCGGGGGTATAATAAGGAACTTTTAAATAGATTATAAAAAATCTGAGTGTTTTTGTTTTCAAATGTGTTAGATAATAGTAATTAGTGTACAAAACACATTTTATTAAAATATATGAAACTTACTCTTCAATATTAAGACCAGCTAACATAAAGTTGTTTTTGTTTTGTTCTGTTTTTTTAACAAAGATTTCAAATGTTATTAAAGTTGTGTTTTGATGTTTTCTATAAAAGGTGAAATACAGTTATATAGGATTTACATGACTGTCATCTTCTCCGCATATATTATGCGATTAAAGACTGTTTAAAATGTATTAATAATAACAATACCATGCATGATTGAAAATATTTCTTGAATTGTTACTTTCAAAAGCTTTATAATTATATATCATATTGATGTTGAAAAACTAGTACTTTTGCATAAGTACACATAACTATTGCATGTACCTGCTATCAACCTTGAATATATATATATGTTTTGTATCTCATGGGTCTTATGAACTTTTGGAATTTTGCTGAATAAAAGATTATTAATAAGTGACGATATGCACGGGTGTGCACATCAAATCTAATGCGCAATCATACCATACAGAATGTTGACAACATTTAAGTTGCACCAGCTGATAAACTATTCAGGAAAAATGAATTTGCTAATCGGAATTAGGCGTTTTACGTCAATCTAAGTTTATCAATTTATGTTCTGTACGTGCCCAGAATAAATTTTGCATCATAAACATATTTTTGACTACGGTAGACTATGCATAATGCATTAGCGTCGTCAGACTCGCATATATCATACCAACTTTGAAAGATTAAAAACAGCATTCAATTAAATCCAACTGAGCGCTTTCTGATGTTTTGAAGCATACTGATTTTAGGCCAAACTAAAGTAGTAGTGATTCCTATTACAGGCTAAAAAGTAAATATGTTCGAGCGGTAGGTAGGTAGAAAATTTATTTTAGACGTTTGTCTCTTCTCACATCTGTACACTTACCTACATCAGGCATATTTCTGGATTATTTTTATTTTTTCCCTCAGATGCCAACCGTGAAATATTTAGGGTCGAAATAAAGTAAAGTAACTGGAGCTCAACAAACAATATATTATCGCATCAACACATCCGCGAAATATCGAAAAATCGTAACTTCAGTTTTTATATTTTACCAAATATATTAAAAGTCGAGTTGATATAATTGGCTTTTAACTTCATATATTATGTGTATTTAACGACCGTACATTAATGTTTTGATAGAATAGTTTCCCCATTAAATACGTAGAGAGCATGTACGTAAGAAGAGAGCACAGGTAAACCATTATAGATACAGTCATGAGTCGAGACTTCAGAAGCAATAAATTATATAGTGTAAACCAAATCCATTTGTGTTAGTTATGATTGATTCCCTACAAGGCAGACGAACAATTACCTACATTTACGTGTCGTCTACAAGGAAGACATGCATGCGTGTAGTGTTTATTGCATGTTGCAAATCTAGAAGAGGATAGGGAACAGCAGAAACAATTACTTTGATGACGGTTGTATCAAAAGAGATGTATATGAAACAAAATCAAAAGAGATGTATATGAAACAATATTAAAAGAGATGTATAAAAGAGATGTATATGAAACAATATCAAAAGAGATGTATGTGAAACAATATCAAAAGAGATGTATATGAAACAATATCAAAAGAGATGTATGTGAAACAATATCAAAAGAGATGTATATGAAACAATATCAAAAGAGATGTATATGAAATAATATCAAAAGAGATGTATATGAAACAATATCAAAAGAGATGTATATGAAACAGTATCAATAGAGATGTATGTGAAACAATATCAAAAGAGATGTATGTGAAACAATATCAAAAGAGATGTATATGAAATAATATCAAAAGAGATGTATATGAAACAATATCAAAAGAGATGTATATGAAACAATATCAAAAGAGATGTATATGAAATAATATCAAAAGAGATGTATATGAAACAATATCAAAAGAGATGTATATGAAACAATATCAAAAGAGATGTATATGAAACAATATCAAAAGAGATGTATATGAAACAATATCAAAAGAGATGTATATGAAATAATATCAAAAGAGATGTATATGAAACAATATCAAAAGAGATGTATATGAAACAATATCAAAAGAGATGTATGTGAACAATATCAAAAGAGATGTATATGAAACAATATCAAAAGAGATGTATATGAAACAATATCAAAAGAGATGTATATGAAATAATATCAAAAGAGATGTATATGAAACAATATCAAAAGAGATGTATATGAAACAATATCAAAAGAGATGTATATGAAACAATATCAAAAGAGATGTATGTGAACAATATCAAAAGAGATGTATATGAAACAATATCAAAAGAGATGTATGTGAACCAATATCAAAAGAGATGTATATGAAACAATATCAAAAGAGATGTATATGAAATAATATCAAAAGAGATGTATATGAAACAATATCAAAAGAGATGTATATGAAACAATATCAAAAGAGATGTATATGAAATAATATCAAAAGAGATGTATATGAAACAATATCAAAAGAGATGTATGTGAAACAATATCAAAAGAGATGTATATGAAACAATATCTAAAGAGATGTATGTGAAACAATATCAAAAGAGATGTATATGAAATAATATCAAAAGAGATGTATATGAAACAATATCAAAAGAGATGTATATGAAATAATATCAAAAGAGATGTATGTGAAACAATATCAAAAGAGATGTATATGAAACAATATCAAAAGAGATGTATATGAAATAATATCAAAAGAGATGTATATGAAACAATATCAAAAGAGATGTATATGAAACAATATCAAAAGAGATGTATGTGAAACAATATCAAAAGAGATGTATATGAAACAATATCAAAAGAGATGTATATGTAACAATGTCAAAAGAGATGTATATGAAACAATATCAAAAGAGATGTATATGAAGCAATATCAAAAGCGATGTTTATGAAACAATATCAAAAGAGATGTATATGAAACACTATCAAAAAAGATGTTTATGAAACAATATCAAAAGAGATGTTTATGAAACAATATCAAAAGAGACGTTTATGAAACAAAAAGAGATGTATATGAAACAATATCAAAAGAGATGTTTATGAAACAATATCAAAAGAGATGTATATGAAACAATATCAAAAGAGATGTATATGAAACAATATCAAAAGAGATGTATATGAAACAATATCAAAAGAGATGTATATGAAACAATATCAAAAGAGATGTATATGAAACAAGACAAGCTGAATACAACAGACCACATGAACACAGGATGAGTAATGAAGTCGTCGCTATTTGTGAATGTTTGCATGTAAAATATGTTGTCTTGTGTACGTAAAATACCACAATGTATGGTTGTAGTACATACAGTTAATGACACGGATGACAGAGATATTACCGGGGCACACGGGCGGACATTTTTGACTTTAACAACGTGCGACGTCCCTTAGTTTTTCTACATAACTTCACATTTGCATCTCATTAGTAATACATATATATTACTAACTGTTGGTTATACTGCACTAAATAATATTAGATGTAACGCTAACGTGCATCAATTATATATATACTGAACCAAACAGCTAACGCACCAGTAGACAATACCTTCAATATCTCAACAATAACAATCAATAAATCAAAACAAATTGTATTATAAACGAGACAAATATCTTGTCAATAACGACTGTAAATTTAAAAACATCATTCAAATCACCTGTGTCCAACGGTACCAGTCGGCATATAATAAGTTCATACATTAAAGGTATGGTCTACTGTTTGGTTCAGTATAGTTCAAACTAAGGTAGATAAATGAAAGAAAAAAATCCAAAATGTTATTTCATGTGAAAACAGATCTAAAGTCCAACTACTACTTACTGTATGAATAAATCGAGGTGTATGAATACATATGCGAGAATGCGAAATTACTGAGAACTCAACTTCTGAAACAGCAACCATACGAGAACATGGCAAATGGGTAACTCAAATCGCCATTAGACATGTTAGAATCGCTGTTGAGCGTGCTTATACACGTTCGGTTATCTCACAACTGGAATGTCAACTAGATGGTTTACCAGCTTGAAGAGCAGCGTCAGCTATATCTCGGCACACTTGGGTTCTACCGCTTCCCACCCTAGGCCAGCAAACAATATTACTTACGCTGCTGTTTGTGTTTAATATAGCATTACAAATCAGCACGGAGGTTGTCAAAGGTATCACTTAATACGATATTAAACAAGGTAAATGACATAAACAAGAGAGGACGCTGAGTTTGACCTAAATTACTGGAGAGAAACGATACCATTTGAGGTATTTAGGACAGGTAAAATTACCCCCATTTTTTTTTATCAAATAAGCTTATGTCATTCGATGACAGATGATAGGTAATATACATTACAATACCCTCTGAGAACGTGTGAAGTAGGGGACGATATCATATTAAATACCTGCTTCCAAAACTGAAATGTGGAAATGGACACTTACTGTAATTGTTGGAATCGCCCCATTGGGAGAATACAGGGATATGTGTCCATTATTTATATGCATATAGCATCTTATTCTCCCAAGTGTGCGTTATAGTGATACGTCTTACATATATCTGAGGTGGTTTAATGGTCCGATATCGTGACAAAAACAAATGCCCACAGTACACTGCAAATAATATTATTTAGACAAAAAAGTAACTAATGTAATGATACATTTGCTCTTATACGTAGTGCAAAAAAGTAATGAAATCTCGAATGAAAAACAAGTAAGCGAGATTTGAAAATGCGTCGAAGCCAATAGAGCGGAACAGAAAAGTAATCAGAGATTCGCATCACTTATCCCATGCACCCCTGTGGCAAATGACGAAACGATCTTTAATCATTTTTTAATAAAAATGTTATTGAAGTTATTATTAAGTTTTTGTGAACATCAAGGTAACATCTGACATCAAACATCACAGGGAAATTGGTCGGTCACACGTTACCGAATAACACATCTACAAACTAAGTATTTCGAAATATTTCGAATTAAAAATTATTCTGTTTAATTTACGAAGCTAGAAGATCGGCTCCAGCAAAGGTCAGACAGATCGGTTTATATGTTTGTTGACGAACGAAGCAGGTCACAAGCGAGCATGTTCCTGGTTCCCGATCACCAAGAACCGATTAGATGGCCGACATTTAGAGGCCAACACACCGACATCTTTGGTGACCAACACAACGAAACCTTTAGAGGCAAACACAGAGGCAAAAGAGGTGAAGAGAGGCCTACATAGACACACAGAGTTGAGGTATATTAACCGCAAAGTTTAAGAATATTTATTATTATTATTATTATAACATATTATGGAAAACAAACTCGGCAACTCAACTTGAGCGAAAGGAAAACCAAACTGAGATGGAAGGCATGCGTTTGCCCCCCAATTATAAACGTTTGTCCATGACGCTCGTACATTATATTACAATTAAACTCAAAAACATCCAGGTGAGTAAATTAAAGGTAAGACATAATTGCACTAACACAAACAACTAACTGTTACCCCACAGGAAACCTTCCAGACACAAACGAAACGTCCCATCCCACAGAACAAAAGTGAGTATATTTAAATTGGTATATTGGACAATTTGAGTAGAACTGAATTGGGGTTTTAAGGCGCACCAACACATGAAAGGATATATGGCGCCTAACAGGAATGAACATGCCAGGCTCATCCTCCATGTACATGGAGAACGGGCCTAGAACCTTTTCACCCTGAACTGCAGAGTTGCTGCAAATTCTATTGTAGACACCCCATTTACGCTGGAGCCACGTTATAGTTTTTCTGCCACTGCTCTAGTGATATGAGCGAGATGGCACATGAAACAATGCAGGGGTCATGATGAAGACCTTTAATGAGCATGAACAAAAAATAATAAAATGAACATGAATCAATTTGAGTAGAATACCAATACTTTGCGAATTCCGTAAAACATTCAGTGTGATTTACAAGGCAATACAGAATTAATTTATAGTTGGTTTCAATGCCAAGCCGTAGACAACACAAAATATAACCATTTACGAATTTCTAGACAAAGACAGAAAGAACTCACCAGCACGACATCGTGTTGAAATTCGAACCATGCAGTCGTATTTATTCTACAAACGAACTTTACACAACCAACCAGTTTTAAAACAACGTCATACTGTACAATGCATAACGCCCGAACATCACGTGCATCATGTGTTTTATTTACGGACATATTACAACCATTATGGTAGGATTTCAGTGATGTGTTGTTGAGTTTATGCACGTGTAAAACTTCATAAACAAGACCTCGGTCTGAGGGTGTCTCGCCCACCGCGGCAAACACCATATGAAATATTTTATTAAATTTGTGCTTAAATGATATCCACCAAAGACAACACTTCAAATGACCAGGTATCAAACAATTAAAAGCGAGGTAATCATAAGAAGTTAAGTTACTGAGGTTAAGTGGTTTAACCAGGGTGTAGTTTTGGGAAAATATGCAAAATGTGACCTTGACCTTGGTATTTTTATGTCGTTCAGCGATGTCCACCAATGCCAACAATACATATGACTTAGTATCAAAGACATAAAGTGAGGAAATCACATAAAGTTAACTGAGGTTAAGTTATCTAACTAAGGTTAAGTTTGGGGAAAATAACGCAAAACATGGTATTTTTTGTCGTTCAGCGATGTCCACCAATGCCAACAATACATATGACCAAGTATCAAAGACATAAAGTGAGGCTATCAAAGACATAAAGTGAGGCAATCACATAACGTTAATTGAGGTTAAGTTACCTAACCAAGGTTAAGTTTGGGGAAAATAAGCATAATATGATGACCTTGGTACTTTTTGTCGTTCAGTGATGCCCACCAATGCCAACAATACATATTACCAAGTATCAAACAAAGAAAATGAGGCAATCACATACAGTTAACCGAGGTTAAGTTACCTAACCAAGATTAAGTTACCTAACCAAGGTTAAATTTTGGGGAAATAACGCAAAAATGAACTTAACTTGACTTGGTAATTGTGACATAAGGTGATGTCCATTGACCCAACAAAGCATCTGACAAAGTTTCAGAAAAATTCCAGCAGCGGTTGTTGAGATATAGTTTATTTAAAATGTGGACACCGCCGCTGTCGGAAAATGTCTGCTATGTCTCGTTACCCACTACCGTGGGCGAGACAAAAACAACAACATTTAATCCTTATAATATCTGACATTTTGGGACAGAGATAAGATAATACACGTCTCCAAGAATAGTTCATGCATCAGTTAACATTTGTAAAAGGATGTCACGTGTTATGTTTCATCCAATGAAATGCCGTCTAACCATTAAACAAACTTCAAGATCGCTAAATACTGGACTGGTACTATGCATTCTTATTTAGGCCTTGGCTTATTAACTGCATGTTTGTTTTTTACAATGCAGATTCAGGTTTTATTTGGAGGTTAACTTTGATTTTGAATGCACATTTGTTTTGGCGGGAACCTAGGACGCGATGACGTAACCAATATGTTCCCGTATTCCTACCTATTCTTTTAAAAACAGACTGTTAACCACTGTCTTTACAATATCATTAATGGTGGTAATATTTAAACAAACATATTGATTGATCATTCCAATAAGACAATCAAAGTCATTTAGACAGACAAAGACACCAAGATTAGCGTACCTTTGTAGGTACAATCATTTATTTGTTTGTGGTTTAACCATTAACCCGCTATATATATATAATGGACTGTTCAGCTTCTTTCTTTGAATTAAGACCGTTCCATTTATGTGAGAAAGGGGTGTTTTGGGGGGGAAATGACTGATCAGCAGCCGGACATTGTAAACCCTGATCAGCCGAGTTATTCGCAGACAGATCTGAGTTTACAATGGAAGCAAATGCTATTATAGTCGTGCTTATGGGGTTTAGGGGGAATAACGTCATTTTTCCAGCACATTTTAAGCAATGTATGACAGTCGATGTATAATGGTGGAGGGGGACCATAGACTTATACCCTCCTCACTTACAAGTCGAGCTCCCATTGGGATTTGAACCCGCAGCGGTAAGAGGCGAGAAGGTTTCAAACAGGTATCATACTCCCGTCACTTCAAGCTGAAGGGTGGGTGGGGTAAATGTCGTTGGAAACAGTAACTAACACAGACATGGAATACAATTTTATTTTTAATAAAAATTTTTTTTTTAAACAATTATACATTCACTAGTAATCTGATTTATAACTATGATCTATACTAAAATGTTTTTTTCTTGTTACAAGAATAGTAATGATTTAAATACAATGCGGTAGTGAAAATGTGTCCATTTCATTTTGAGGGCCTCATGGAAGATTGAATTGCTTCAAAAGGAGATCTCTTGCTAAATAAAGTATTTATTCTTATAATTAATATTATTATTTCTAAACATAATAGCGATAAGGCATTATTTAGTACTATATATAATTTATTTCTTAATCAACGTACGTAAATATCAGAATTTTGTTTTGCCATTCAACACTAAAAAATAAATAAATCCGATTAAATAATGATTAATTAATTGAAATTCAAATTATTATTAAATCTTTCCTTGACCTCGACATGTTTTTTTTCTAAAAAAAAATGTTGGGAGACCTGTTCCATATACAATGGGAATCTACATATAGCTATATAGGTCAATCATTTTTGAGATCATTTCATCAAAACAATAACTTTATCGTTGCGTATTTCCCACAGGGGAGGTAAAGGCATGAACATCACTATGTAATAAAACAATTTTTTTTTATATAAATACGTTAATGAAATAATTATCTTGGAATTTCACCAAATCATTTACAATTAACAGTCATTAATTATAATATGAAACAAGGAACTTAAAATAACTTTCAATCACGCATATAACCAAATACTCATGTTTTGTTTAAAATATAAATGCATTCAAACCATCGTTAAATATAGATGTAACCATGTCGACACGAATAAGTACCCCGGTTATATTTTATTTAGTATCTTATAAATGGAATGTAACATTTCGGCAAAAACTCGTATGAAACTCAGCAATATATTTTTAATAGATTTATCAAAAGTAATTGTAAATAAATAATCAATTTTATAATCGGATTACACTCAGTCACGGCATTAAAGACTGTGTATACAATCTGAGCAAAGTACGAGTAAAAATAAATGTTTTATTAGCATTTAAAATTGGGCTACTTATAAGCGTCGTCTAGAGTACATTATATAAAAGTAATGTTAATGCTGACAGTGGAATGTGAAATGTCCGCTACTAAATTTGGTCCTCAAGTCAAAATAGTTTTATTATGCTATTTGAAAATTCTTATGCACACTAAAATAATATTTTCTAGCTTCTACTTCTTCTGCCCTTAAATATTTCCACTTTCTTGGACAAGATAATTATGAAAAAACAAATCTCGTTTTTATTTGCAATAGATGTATAAACACTTAAACATATTGGGTTATCCACTTTGAAATAATCTCTAGTCTAACAAATGAACGCGTCTAGTTCTGGACACATGAAGATGCGTCTAGTTCTGGACACATGAAGATGCGTCTAGTTCTGGACATATGTAGATGCGTCTAGTTCTGGACACATGAAGACGTGTCTAGTTCTGGACACATGAACGCGTCTAGTTCTGGACACATGAAGATGTGTCTAGTTCTGGACACATGAAGATGCGTCTAGTTCTGGACACATGAACGCGTCTAGTTATGGACTCATGAAGATGCGTCTAGTTCTGGAAACACGGAGATGTGTCTAATTCTGGACATATGAACGAATCTACTTCTTGACACATGAACGCGTCTAGTTCTGGGCACATGAATGCGTCTAGTTCTGGACACAGGGAGATGCGTCTATTTATGGACACATGAATGCGTCTAGTTCTGGATATATTAACGCGTCTAATTCTGGGAAAATGGTTCGTTTAAATTTGGAGGCGCAATGGATGCGTTTGAATGTGGACGCATGGGTGCGTAGAGTTATTAAAAAGTGTATACAACACAATTTAAACATAAAACATAACAACCATACTAAACTACTGTAAAAACTAAATGATAACAACAAAATTAAACTACAGTAAATGAGTAAATGCTTCCTTTTGCACAATGGCTAACCTAATATGATGTACTAATGATGTACTAATTATTAAATTTAAAACGATAGCAATGAGAATGTATACCAGATTTGTTCATGGACTCTAAATACAGAAATTAACAACAAAAAATATATGACAAAAATAACAAACGAATTTATGCAACGACATAATAATGCACTGGATTGGACCCAATTTTTGCAATTTAAGAAAAAATATGTTTAAAAAATAAATTATTATTTTTCATTTCATATTAAAACCATCATTTATATCGTTTAAAGCAAATAAAATCAGCGACTGTACAATACAGATACAAAGTGTCAAATGTACATATTGATTGCTCTTTTATGATTTAATATTGATTTACATCGATTCTTATTGTTTTAAAAGAGATATATCTTTTTAAAAAATAACTGCTTGATGACTTCATCAAACGAAGATGGTCGCCCCATCTATATTGATATCCAAACTAACAAAAATGAAATATGGAAAAATGTACATAAAAAGAATTATCCTCTTTGACAATTCAACAACGACTGGCACGAATTAATTTGACACTATGTCAGAAATGTATCACACAAATGTAAAATATTAACAAATTAACCATTCCCCCTAATCACATTGTTAACAACATATAAACCAATCAAAGCTTGTCTTACATTAACAACCTAGTAACCAATCAAATGCTTACACTCAGTGTGCGTTTACACCGTATCAACCAATCAAATGTAAGGTTTTATAATGAGTCATGTTCAAACGTATCTTTTCTTCTGAATCCCTATCAAGAAAATGAATGCACAAATGTATAGGGCAAGCGGGCATATTATATCAATCATACTATAGCGCAGTTACAATACTCTTAATATAAAGTGCACTTCTGAATTGCTACTCAGTGGCTATTACTTCTAAAGCTACACTAAAACATCACTCAGTCATTTCCTAGTTCTTAATATGATGTATGTGTTTTAAGCACCAAGAATCATAAACGTCTAACTTGAAATGCATATCTGCCGTATCATGATAAATGCATATCTGCCGTATCGTGATAAATGCAAATCTGCCGTATCATGATAAATGCATATCTGCCGTATCATGATAAATGCATATCTGCCGTATCATGATAAATGCATATAGCTACATGTATAATTAAAAACAGCTACTAAAATGCAATGCCCTTAGACGGTAAATGCAGTCACGAATAAAAACATATAATGCCGTTACAGAATATTCGTTATCACATAGGAAGAGCAAACATATATATCACATTTTTTAATCCATAACCATTTAATTATTCGATGTCAGATTAGTGATACTGAATGAAACGAAAAACAAGTTCGAAAACACAATCATGCAACCGTGTTCCAAAAGCCCAATATATATCAATCTTCTGATAGTTGTTGAACATAATAAAATGTGTAAAAGTGTGAAGATGGAATACTTGTAAAATGCGCTTTTCCCTTAAGTTCGTAGAATGCAGACTTTAAAGACACGTTATTTCCAACAGTCAAGTCACGCGATTCTATAAATCCAGCACCAAGACATTCATCATTCGGTCAAATTAGTGATTCACTCACGCAGACAATTTATTCAATCAACAGGCAAGGGCTTTTTCTCGTCGTTTGGCATATCGCTTGCTCTCAAGGTATCACCATTGCTCGGCATGCGTTTACTTTGCTTCTCTTGAAAGTTTTTCCACAATTCTGATACCAAATCAGTAGTGACTAAGTCCGTCGAATTTCTAGTAATTACTCTTAGAACAAACACTCCATCCTCTCGCAGATAATTGTCCGCGAACCGTTGACACAATTTTCTGTCAAATCCAGTCCGCAGTTGATCGGTGATTTTCAAGTACTTCTTAACATACTTCACCTTGTTGCTCTTGATCACGACAACATAGCCCCAGAGAAGCAGGTTATACACGGCAAGGGCGGCGATTAGGAAGAACCAGAACCAAAGAAACATGAAGATCTTCTCGTTGAAGAGATTAATGGGAAGAACGCACTGAATGGTGAAACGCTGGATGTTTTGGAGTTGGCGGATATCGAAATCGCAGAATGTGACGCGCGGGAATCTCGGACTTTCTCTCCAGGGCTCGTTAGATTGCAGTCCTTTTATTACTTCAAACCCATACATGTTGTAATCGGTTGCCATAAACGCATTAAGCAGAAAGAACTGACCGATGACGTTTAGGACGTAGAGGGTCTTCACGAAGAAGAAGAGACCGGACAAGTAAGTGCCGCTGCGCTTGCTGCAGATGATGCAGCAAATGCGAGAGACGCGTTCACGTGCCGCTGTGTATCGGTTCCAACTATAGTTACGCTCCGTGTCTAGCCATTTGTCGATATGTCTAGCCATGTTTACAATAATCTCATGTCTAGCTTCTGGGGATGTACACTGGGTCTTCTCCGCCATGCAAACGACCTTGCTCAGGTTGATACCGCTTCCGCTATGTAGCAGCTTCCAGATAAGGTTCGGAAACTTGAACATCAACGCCTGGAAGGCCAACACTAAAGGAACCCACTGGTAGTATGTTATCTCCCTGTCTATTCTTTCGTTGTGGTTGATGGGTAGTTCTTCCGTAAACGAGACGAAGTACGTGTTCGAAATCCAGCAGTAATATTCGGCATATTTCTCATACCATCCTTTGAACTCGGCAGGATGCCAGCAATGTATTGGGTTCCCGACGAATTGCGACGTACTGACGATCACGGCGAAAATGATCAGCAGCAATACTGTGTAAATATGACTCATACGGTCTATCCAGTCATCGTTGCGGGACCCGCGGAGCCGCTTAAAGCTGGGGACCGCCCCTAAAATGGCACTGACCCTGGGAAGGAGAGAGGATAGAATTAGGGTGTTGTAAACGTACATATAATCTTAAAACGACTTTGAACTCGCGCATTCGTATATGAAGACGCCAATATCATATTCCTGAAGACATATGGCCCCTTCTTACACGAATGGACGGTATTGCAAGATCGACTTCTGTTACAGTAAATAATTTCGAGGCCAAAAGGATAAGTTTCATTTCATCTTAAATAATTTTTTTATATGTTGCTTGCTCTGTTTACAGCGGAGAACATCGTGTTTTTTTTCCTTATAAAAGTAATATCGCTTACAACACCCGAAAAAGAAAGCAAGAATTTGAAAATTGTAAATTTGTTACACTATAACCCGTTTGGCCTCTCCGAAATTGCAATATATACAAAACGCAAACGCATTAAAGGTTTAAAATATAATAAGTAAAATAGAACATAAGTAACATTGATATATCAACAAAACAAATCGTCTTCGTTTTATGTAATTGGATACACTACTGCAGTATAAGACGAAACACGGAGAGCCATCGTAAAGGGGTACAGTGCAGACAACTGAACAATGAAAGAAAAGGGAAGAACAAGAATAGGGAAGAACGAA
The DNA here is from genome assembly GCA_037043455.1 of Cyrtodaria siliqua. NCBI lineage: Eukaryota > Metazoa > Mollusca > Bivalvia > Adapedonta > Hiatellidae > Cyrtodaria > Cyrtodaria siliqua. The sequence continues at coordinate 75,210 of JAWPHD010003369.1, read as the reverse complement.
TAGAGAAGAGCAAATAGAGAACATGCGCAGAAAGAAAATCATATTGCATATTCGAGGTGTTTTATAAAATGTAAACCATTTTGTAATATTACACATCTACAATCTACCAGCATTAATACCGTTTACATAATCTACATTTAACCGGAATTGCCGAGGTTGTAGTACTGTAGGCGTCCACATTTCTAAATAACTACCATTGTATGCAATGACATTAATGTCACCACACTGCCATTCAATGGCCAGTGGCAGTTTGTGTATTGATATGGTATTCACATGTTAACCTTTAACACACACGGAGAACTTACGTCCATGTTTAAAAGGCAAGTCAAAGATCGATGCAGTGCGGCATGAAACCTTAGCTAACCTTGATTTAAACACATTTTATTGCAAAAATGACCATTCGGGTCGCTAACCTCGACACCGGACGGACTCTTAGTATGTCCAAAATTAGTGTTTTAATAGGCCCTTTAAGGCCCTTTAATTCATTCAGAGAAATGCACTTGATGAAAAGGATACCTGCTATCAAATATAATAACTAATACTTGCTAAAACCATAGCCTCTCACGTTTTTTTCTCACAATTATTAGATTTTTAAATTTGCTAGTGAGATTTGTTTACTGCAGATCGGTAAAAACTACTGTTTGCCCATTTAACATTTTCGAGATTTTTTAACGTATGAGATTGGTCCCTTTATTATTCCATTGATATACACGATTAATAATGAATTCATTTGACGTTCTGCACGTATTATGATATATTATCATAAAAATAAATCTGATTACGTGGATAAAGCTGAAAGTAAAACAGCAATAAATGGGATTCTAAAACGAATACATTAAGCAAACATTTGCCAGTGGAAGTTTCCCTTGGAAACTATTTGATTAAGTAAGTGCCGAGTGAACCATCAGCGTTTGATTCTTATGGCGAGTTATCGAAGAAGTAGACTATTTATTTTATGCTTAGCAGTGAAATAGTGGATTTTAGCAATGAACTATAGAGTTTTATTTTTTCACTGTCGGAACTACCTTTTTTTCCAAAAAATGTTTTTTTCCGAGAGTTGCTGTAAAAAGTTATATTATTGGATTGGAAATAACTTAAGAAAATGAGTCGTATTGAAATCGGTTAAATAGTTAAGAAGTTACGGGGAATTAAAAACAGCAATTTCATCATACTAAGCCAATGACGTCGTCAACTTTTTATTTATTTTTCTGCATACTTGCAGTACACTTTGATTATAAAGCATAAAATAAAAAGGAAATTTGTTGTTTTGTCGTGAATAACAGATTTTATTTCATCGAGAAGTGTGTAAACTTGAAGTGTGATCACTTCGAGATTCGTTATTCACTCTAAAGCAACAAATATCCTCTCTATATATATATCGTTAAAAACCAGCTAATTTATCAAGGGGTCAACTTGCTGCTTTTGCTGGTAGATAACTACTGAAATATTGCTGAAAGGACATATGATAAGGGCAAAAGCTGCCTCATTAAGCGTAAGTTTGAAAGCTCTAAATTAGTTTACGAGCTTCGCAATCAATATTTTCTTTTTTCCAGAAAGGGAATGTCTAATGTAGCCAGGTACCATTCGATTAACAGCAGCATATTATACAAACAGTATATAGCGAAAATTCCCGAGTTGCGTTTCTTTTTTCCTTTACTATAATATGAAGATCCCGAGCATGAACAGTTTTTGAAGCCAATTATCATGTCATAAAAGGTATGCGACGGGAACAGGAATTCCATTCCATAGAACATCTCGCCATCTTGTTTCAGCCAAATACACCGTTGATGGTGTCATATTTGTTAACCCTCAACGCGCTACATATATATGATAGACTGTTCTTTACATTCCATTTATGTGACAAAGTAGTTGGGTTTTTTTGGTGGTAGGGGTAGGGGTGGGGTGGGATTGGCTGATCAGCAGCCGGACATTGTAAACCCAGATCACCCGTGCTTAGAGGGTTAAGGGTTAAGTTTATTAGGTGTGTACTGGTTATTAAAAATTTAAAAGCGGTGAATTCATACTACAATGTCAGCAATACAGTGTATGTATTAAGGATATGTGATAACGTGTGAAATGTGAACTAAGTGTAGTAATATCATCCTGGATATCAAGTAGTGAGGTGTGCTGTATGATTTAGGTGTGCTGTACTATATTCCCAAATCAGCAAAAAAAAAAAGCGAGTATCGATGTTGTTCTAATGGTCTAAATTAGATTATGCCTTTCTAATCTATTACAGTTTGCTCACCCTTCAAATTAACGACCAGTTTCTGACCCAACAAAAAATTAAGAGATCTTTATGGAATTTATCACCATTGCGAGAATACTCTTTTCTGAGGGACGGAATTAATGAAAATGTTTGATGATGATTAAAATGAATGGCTGTTTCGTCTATTTAAAAATCACGTATTGTTAAAATACCAACGGACGAAAGATATATCCCTGATTTACGCCTTCAGATATGTATGATAAATAGCTGTAAGGCACTAGATAGGATTGTGTATGCGTATATTTAAATAAAGAAGAGGAGATAAGAACGCCAAACCTGGGCCAGATAACAGAATACACAAGTGTACATACAACTATAGGTAGATAACGGTCGGACGTATATATCTAAACCTTAAGGCAACTTGTCTGTTTGAATCTAATTTGTTTTTTAAAAGGCACTTTTGTAAACAGCTATATATTCAACCATTAAACATCAATATATCACAGTAACTAAGCAACAAAGTATGTGTGCACATTACTAAAATGGTCTATTATGGATAAAAGTACGTATCACCAAGCGTAGATCTATCCCATTTAAAACAGTTAAATAAAAAAAAAAGTTGCAGTTTCATTTTGCTATCCCTCCTTTCTTGTATTTAAACGGATTTGTTATATAAAGTAAAAACCTAAAAATATAACTATAATTTGTTATCAGGTTCAAAATACGCTAATTGCACAATGAAACCCGTGCTCTGTATACGGTTTTGTGATATTGGGTATTTAAATACCACCATTATCAGATCAAAATTGTAACGTGCAAATTATTTACATACCGATAAAGTTGAAGGCACCCTATCATTAAAATTTAGCTAATCTGTTATTGGAGTCCAATCTACCACATTGGTGTGTATGCAATTCTTGTTTACTATGTTAACCCCCTCAGCACGACTGTAATAGCCTTTGCGTCCATTGATTTGTTTGTTTGTTTTGTTTGTATGACGTTTTACGTCATTTTCAACACATGTAAGGTTATATATGATGGTGGATTTTTTTTGTGGTAGAGGCAGAACACCCACTGTTCCTGGGTAGAACCAGTACTGTACATGACCCGCCATCCGTAAGAATTGACACTTCCTCACTTACAATTCGAGCTCCCAGTGGGACTCGAACCCGCAGCGGTGATAGGCGAAGGTTTACAACGAAACGTCGCTAACCGTTTGGCCAGTGAAGTAACTCGCAGGCTGATCAGGGTTTACAATGTCCGTCTGCTGATCAGTCATTCCCCTCACCCAAAAACACCCCTTTGTCACATAAATGGAATGGTCTGAACAGTCCATTATATATATGTAGCGGGTTAAGGATTAAAACAAGTTATGGTTATTTAGAAAAGTGTACTGAACTTGATGTATTTATTGAAAACTCAACGATGTAGTTTCACAGTGAATGGCCATTAATGCACAAATAGTCGTTTCAGTATCGCTTGAGCGTATTGTGTTGCCATGGTTCGGTGGCAGGGAAACAATGGCATTGTTTGTATTCCTAGTTTACTTGTTATCAAGCTTCTTTTGTTTTCAGTACCACGTATGAAACCTGGTTTTCAAATTATATACATTAGGATACATTGTAACCTATATGGGCACATCAAAAACAGTTTTAAACAACCAGATATATACTCGGTAAAAAAAGTTTTGGACCAGGGTATATAAAGGCATATAAAAATAAAACTAGTGGACAGAATTTAAGTATCTTTTTTTAGTAACCAAGGTCTACCCTACCCGGTTAATTTGGTACCAGAAACATTAAAATCCAAACAAGATTTGATTTTAAAAAAATATCGCGAACACACAAACGGTCTGTAAAAAATGTTGCAAAGTCCATACAAAGTAACAGTTACGGACACATTCGAGTAACCAATAAAAAGATTATTACTTTTTCGCAAACTTTCATTGTAAACGATAATTATTGTTGATTGTTGCTCTATTGTGAATTATCAACTGAGATAATAAGGGTTATGGTCGAATGTCATGGTTCAACGGTCATTATACGGGTTCGAACACTGCCATGGTCCAAAACCTTTTTTACAAAGTATATATCCACAGAAACATGCCCGATAGCCCGGTGTTCACGCTTTGCTTAACACAGCTAGTTGCTTACTGTAGCCGTGTGCGTTTAAGCGTTTGATGAGCCTCGCTGTTTTAACGAGCATGTCTCGGTTTAAATTCTCATCCGAAGAACTGATCAGCTATGATATTATTATTTTTTTTAAAGAATTTAGGGAATTTCAATTAATCCGAAATAGATCCCGGCTGGGATAGAACGCACACGCATTACAGCGTGCACACACACACACACCCACACACCTGAAACCAGAGCCTTATGTCGCTGCTAACCCACGGATGTAATTACCCAGGAAAATATACATAAATAGATGTTTTGTGTCAAACCATACTTCGCACTGTCAATGAGATGGTTTGCGTGACGTTGTGTCCTTAAATGGCCACAAAGCTGCATTTGCAACCCATGTCAAAATAAGAGGTAACGAATTAATTGTCATAGCCATTGCTTGTTTTTAATTTGAATAGAAGCAGTAGGTGTTTACAGCATTGTTAACTTGCAACAGTATACTAGTATTTAGATGATATCATAGTATTGGCAATTTGCATTGCACAATGATGTATTTAAGGAACCACGTTCTGAAATCACTGTTTCACAAACTCCAATGCGGACATGTCCTTTGAGCTATCAATTCATGGACTGGTGTGTGTCCAATATCAAATCAAAACAGGACAGAAGTCCATGATTTTGTAATTTAAGATGTTTATAATTGTTTATGAAGCAATAGTGTGTCTTTGTGAGACAGCAGGCCCAGCGCCAAAACAAACATCAATGTTTCAATATGTTTTCAATAAAGAAAACATCTAACAGGGCAAATCATCGGTGATTGATGAGCCTTCGTAACTGTCTCTTCCGTGTCTCAATTAGAGACATTCAATAAACAACTATCGATCACCAGGTAATTGTTTGCGTAATAAAGTACTTTACATCTATGACAGAACAAGAAGAAAAGAAATAATCGAACATTTTATTTAATTATATGAAAGCAGGTTTAAAGTCAAAATGATACTGGATTAATACATCGAGACGCTAATGTTACTGCTTGATAAAAACTTCAGTCAGAGTGTGTCCCTATAAGGAATATGCATGTCTCGTAAATACTAAATTTGGATGCTGGACGAGAACCTACGTGTTCCGGATGCTAATGTATTATACAAATGTCAACTGGATTTTAACAAACACACGACCTCGGTTGTACAATTAGTGACTTGGTGTCCAGTTCCAAACGTCCTAAAATGAAATCTGACTGCACAGAGAATGCTGATTGTTGTATTTTGTAAGGGATAACTTATTTACACATGATCATAACTTGCATGATGACGCCTTAAGTTTACCAACAGAATGCAATAAACTATACATGTATACAATATATTTGGTCACATTTATTACAGGTATAGTATACATAGTCATAAACATTTATGACTAAACGAAAGAAATTAAACTGTCTTAATAAAGAGTACATGCCCGACATCACGTGATGAATGTCGATAAGTGATATGCAGTAACGGGTCTAGCGAGTACGTATCACTAGGGTGGGGATGGACAGGCCTCAAATTTGAAAAGAAAAAACAAGGCAAAAGAATTGAAATTGAAACTTGTGATTTCATCCTGATTTCTTATTAAAGGCTAGATTTACCCCTATCTGGTATCAAAGCTTATACTATTATATACATGAATCCGCGAATGATGGATGGATATGGCCTTCCCTTTTGACATTGGGATCAAAACCACAAAGGTTATTAGTAATCGCTAGCAATTGCATGTCTACATTAACTAGTCATCTCGGTACGTGACAGTTTGATCAGTGCTTGTCAATTAACCAGACATTAATATATACATTTCCTTATATGACTTGTAAACTATGTTTATAAAAGTATCGACATTCCAGCAAATCAGAATTATTTATATAATTAAATACTTATACATTTATACGTTTTGTTCTTTTTGTGTCTCAATTTGCGACTTTTGCGAATCGCAGCGTAGATACTGAAATTTGAGGTAAATAACAATATGAAAGCATTCCGAAAGCGGCGTATGAAGATATTCTGCGTACACTGATATCCTTTTAAATATATAATTGAGTTTGCAGTAACAGCTATTTCGTTCAGAAAGTGTGTCCACTTATACTCGAGCAATATGAAACCTAAAACATTTACATATATTGTCATTGCTCGTAGGCATTGGTAAAGATAAAATGCTATGGAACCGCCAGTTTCTAATGTGTTAGATATACGTTATAATGTGTACTTCTGAAATAAACACGGGTATGTCTGAGAGTGGTAAATCAGTGTTTGGTCAAAGCTTAGCCTAAATAAAGTCTTTGAAAGTGAAAATTCACACACATCCTCACAGCTTGTCTAATCTGACTGACCTTTAAATACGCGATTAACTGGTATTTAACATGCCATTTCGTATTACTGCTACTACTATTACACGGTGACATTATAGTAAATATTTAAAACTACGATGTCTGCTCATGTCATGTTTAGTTCAAACCGGTTAACCGCTAGAAGTTTGAGAACAAGTTACATTAGCCTCGAATTCAAGTTGACTGGCTCCATTCATGTGTCGTGTATACAATGCAAGCTAAAATGCAGAACAAAATTTGAAAAACTCTGTCCCTAAAGATTGTACAGCAGGAAATGCACCGCTACCCGATACGGTTATTTTTGTGTTTAACCGGGTGGATGAAAAGGTCATTCGATTGAAATAAGATGTATTAACAAGACAACAAAAGCGTTGATTTTACAAACCGCGGGAACGCCTTTACAACAACTTAGGACGGTTGACAGACCGTTTTACATGTGGCTTAATTTGTGGTTTAGTCTCAAACTGCAATTCAAAATTATATGGTTTTCAGTGCGGCTTAAAGGGGCCATGCCGTCTAATGTTAACTTTGTATGATAATGTATAAATGTATGTGCAAGTGAATGTATCTGGAAACATATTTCTTACTAATTTTCGCTATAATTAGTTTTTTGCATTTTGAAACGATGTATTTCAATAAAAACAGTGAAGCTAGGGTGCCCGGTCATTTTGTGAAAGAAAGCGTGTCTGATTTGTGAAAAAAAGTATTGACTAATTGTTAAAAGCGCGTGTTACTCAATATGCATACACTGTTTTTTTGTGGGTGGAGGAAACTATAAAACAAATGTACACATATGTTACATTTTAGATAAACTTGTTAATGTAAATGTATGAAAAACAAAACAATATTGAGAAAGTTAGATGGGGAAATGTTGTTTACCATAAAAAATTATATTATGATTTATTTTTTTAATTGTGAAAAAAATCGGCCACAGTTGTGAAAAAAATGAATTTGAAGAATTAGTATCCGAATTTCGGCTTCTGTTATAGAAGTAAAAAAGCCCTGTAAAGAATATAGCCGGTATTTGATTAGTTCAGTTTTAAAAAAACGCGTATACATAGCTGAATCATTAAATTAATCAAGAAGGATGCCTGTCTAATCAACGACGTGCTCTTCAAATTATCTTTGTGCGAGTAGGTCGCTTTGGTTCACTTATGATCTTCCCAGACATCCAAGATAAGGAACATGTTCCAAAGCGCCAGACAATCTTCTATTTCTGAATATAGGTCACTGGAGTATTTACATGTACATGTATACTTTCATGACTATGACAATTCCTACCAAACGTTATCTTTCCAAAATGTAATTTACGGCAATGTTGATAAGAAGTTTAACAACGTATGTTGTCGTTAAGTTTATAACATCGTACAATGCTGTATTAAAGAACTAATTAAATGTATACACACTAGACATGCACGTTTTTTAAACTGTTAACCATATATTTTTGCTATACAGGCCTTTAATTCCATCTAAGTTTTTATTATCATTGTATGGGAATTATGTCAAATTATATACTTTGCGTTGAATGAAGAAATTGAATGAAAAAGACAATAGTATTTACACTGTATATTATAAAAAACTGTGAAATGTATTATCATAAGAAGATAAGAAGAAAAAGATTAATCTATTATTATAAATATGATTGGAATATAGATCAACAGCTGATTAACGTTAGTGTGATCCAAATCTAAGATGGTATCTATTAGTATATCGATACCTAGAGCGGCATAGTTATATAATAATTAACTATGTGCTAATTACTGTATCAATGCTGAGTGCTGGCACAAAATGCTAAATAGTTGAGATAGCGCGGACATGGTGACAAGAGATATTTTATAGCACTCCGGCGCTTCCATAGTGTTAGATCTATGCCGATAACATAGGTCTGGTAATGTCCGACACTGGCATTAATTGGTTATCAATCGCGTAAACGCATATCGATTTATCTATCTTTGACGGTGGGGTTTCTAGGTAAGTGTTTGTTCGCACCCTGTGAAGCCCTTTGTGTTGGTATACATGAACATAATATCACACCAGCAGGGGCGGTGTCCCTTATCACTGCCCAGAAGGTTATCTCGATGCAAAATACTGCGTAAACACGTCAGAATTAGTGTTGCATAATACGCAAATAAATGGAAATAACAACAAAAGCGAAGCCAGGTGGTTGAGTAAGGATTTACAAAATTATGCAACTTATTTTTCGCTTCAATAATCATGTTGATAACGAACCACAAGGAAATATATTATGATTAACCGTGCACACTTTACATCAAGGGCGCAATGGCAAGAAAAACCAATTTCAATATTCATAAAAGTTCAGTGCTTAACATCTCGACCATCTGTATACTTGAGAGATAAAATAAATTTAATATCTCCATATCTTCAGTGACCTTGTTTACCGCATAGAAATAAACACGCCAGTACTTGAAAGTTTATAACATCGTCCGTAGTATGATATAGAAATAGAAAGTTCATAATATCGTCCGTATCACGGTATATAACAAACAGTCCGAACCCGTCAAAATAAATCTGTATAAATCGCGTCTTTGTACTACTAATGTCCGTCGGCCTCCACTAAAAAGGAATTGGGATGTTTATAAACCATGTTACATTTTATTTTGGACTAGGCGTCTCCCGATTGTTTAGCGGAGATGTTGATACCACAGATGACACTGTAGAACTATAGATATACACTTTGTTTTAATATTAAGTATCTATTCCATAGTAACAATACTGTGGGGGTACCAGATATAACATCCCCGTCATATGTAGGGGCTCGAATTAACCACAGACATAATAAAAAAAATGTGTCATATTTATTAATATGTCTGTGAAATAACATTATGTATTGATGGTCGTTAAACAACAGTTTAATTGAATTTATCCCACGGAATAATACAAATTGTATACATAATATCACTTCAAAACAAGCTGTCAGGGCCGCTATACCATATATCTGAACATTAATTCATTCAGCATTTTAACCATTTTAATGGTAATTGCAGTCGCAATGATCTCGGCATTATCAAAATTTACAACGGAAATGATAAATAACCGTCCTTAACAATGCTGATGTTTAAGAAATTGTATAGCGTTCTTTTCAGTCAAATAATTAAAAAATAATGTTTTTCTTTCCCGATAAAGCACTTTTCTATCAGAATATATATTTAATGTTAAAACAAATTGAACGAAACTTTCTTAAGTGCAGAGAGGTTATACATATATATAATTACATTATGTTGATTCTCTAGTTTATGCGAGTAAACATCGTTTGTTCTTTCTTAAATTATCTTACACTCTAGTTTATGCAAGTAAACATCGTTTGTCGTTTCTTAATATATCTTACACTCTAGTTTATGCAAGTAAACATCGTTTGTCGTTTCTTAAATTATCTTACACTCTGGTTTATGCAAGTAAACATCGTTTGTTGTTTCTTAAATTAAGTAAACATCGTTTGTTCTTTCTTAAATTATCTTACACTCTAGTTTATGCAAGTAAACATCGTTTGTCGTTTCTTAATATATCTTACACTCTAGTTTATGCAAGTAAACATCGTTTGTTCTTTCTTAAATTATCTTACACTTTAGTTTATGCAAGTAAACATCTTTTGTTGTTTCTTAAATTATCTTACACTCGAGTTTATGCAAGTAATGTTTGTTTGTCGTTTCTTAATATATCTTAGACTGCCTCAGGGTGTGTTCGAGTTATTCTGACATGTCAAAACACTCCTTTCACTGGCATTAATGAAATAATTGAAAAACTTCGTAATTGCTTTCTAATCGAAAATCAATAATGAAAACCGAGAGTTCACAGTTTGCCTCCATATCTGATTGAACTTTGATGAAAATTCCGCAATAACTATCCACTGAGAGAATTAGCGTACTGTAAATGGTACATACCAATATATTTCACCCCAGATTTAATTCAACATTTCAAATTTGGCTGGTCAAGGGACATTTGCATCGGGATCAAATTAATTTTTTTGTAAGATCAGGGCACTATATTTACACCCCAGGTATGATATTGACTGGTAAATTTAACTATATTGAAGAAAATCGCACTACAGTTTCTTGATAATGTATGATTAAGAATAAAATGGATATATGTATGAAACTTGATAGTAATACTAATTATGATAATGTGTATAATAGAATGTAGACGTTATGAGGGCCTCATGGTAGATTGACTAGTTTCAAATGAGTTCTCTCGTTAAATAATGTCTTTATCATTATTATTATATGTTGTTACTGTTTTTTTTTGATTTTACACTTAACTAGAACACAACGTTAGTAACCGAATTCCGAGGTTGTAAAAACAACAACATTTTCAAAACAAATCAATACAGGCAGATCTAATAGAACATTTAAGGGCATTTAAGAACATGTCAGTTAGATCAGTGTCACTTGCCAAGTGAATGCAAAAACTATATGACATTAAAGGGACACACGGCAATTTTGATGTTTTTTTTACATAAATGCATTTGTTCAATCATTAATAATAATTATAAGAATAGTTTAAGCAAATTTGTTTTGAATATTACGTATTACCGAATATTGATTAAAATTTCACCAATAATATATTCAAACCTATAATAGAATAACGAAGAAAAGTTGAAAACTAAATGTATTTAACAGAATTAATAAAATGTATGCAAGCAGATTTAAAGTCGAACGGATACTAATAAACCAAGAGGCTTGAAAATTGTCATGTGTACCTTTAAGCTCAAACGAGAATTACTGCCACCTTACACCCCACCTAGACCAACACTCACGCAGGCGCGCGTGAAGGGAATTAAAGTCAACTCGGCCCCTAGTTGACCGAGGGGCCGTGTTTCTCATCAATCGCGTGAAGGAAAGCTAAATCTTAAAAACGTCCGATGAAGACAAAATGATTAACTAAAATAGTAAAAAACACAATTTCGCCAGCGTTAGTTCTGTCTACATAATTATTTAAATTCTACACAGCGTTCTTCTAACTATAACCCCAAATTAACAAAACCTATTTATAATAACATAGCAAGATGCCGTATGTGTTACAAGTACACATGAATATATGATCACAAAGTAATAAACCAAATAAAAACGAATATGCAACCCTTGCTAACTAAAACATCGCTGTAATAACATTCATAAATATTAAGGACAATATAAAGGCACATGCCATACATCCATCCAATATTAACTTACATTATATGTGTTTATCCACCGGAGCGGGGTTCTGTGATGTGATGAAAACTCCTATGCAGTGATGGTTTTCTTCTACACACTTTATCTGTGTCAAATGTCACTATTGTAAATCAGCTACCACGTTTAGTTTAAAGTTTCTCTCTCGTTAATGTATTCTTCGAAAGTTTTAAACACTTTTAAAAGTTTAAAATACCCTTTTTTTGAAAGGGTCCGAAAACGTCGTTTAACTTACGAAATGTCGTGTGTGAATTTCGGCAATGTCGTATGTAAATATTGGCGTGACCCAATGAAAGACTAGCTGTGTAACCAAAGGCGTGAGACATTCTACCAATCAGCACCTCGCTCTTTTCATGCCCTTGGGCGGTGTAGACTATATCTGAATAGCGTTAAATATAGACTAGCCGTAGTGTATAGCATAGGTATTTCAATTTTATAATTCTGTTGTTTCATTTGAAGGCGAGGGATGGATAGTGGGGTAGTGGGGTGGAGTTCGGGGATGGGTGGGTGTGGGTTGGGGTTGCGCGGTGTTGGTGTGTGGGTGGGGCGGCGGTCTTGGGAAAGGTAGAATTTTGTCATTATACAATTTTTATTGCATGTATATAAAATATTCGGAACAAAAATAAAGGACACCCTATGATGTTATGAAAGAACATATTTACTGCATTGGGTGGCTTTGCCTTCCTGAAATTTGATTAACAACCTGTCCTGAGCAAAGAATTGTTTTGTGCATGCTTTTTAGGGTGTCGGAGACATTTTCAAAAGCCAATATTAGTAATGCCTTTCCCCAGAGTTGCTATATTGACAATTGTTTATATCGTGTTTTACGTCATTTTCAACACATGCAAGGTTATATATGACGGATGATTTTTTGTGGTGGAGGCAGATCACTCACTTTTCCTGGATAGAACCAGTATTGTATACCTCCCAACATCCGTAAGACTCAACACTTTCTCACTTATAAGTCGAGATCCCAGAGGGAATCGAACCCACAGCGGTGACAGGCGAGAACGTTTTAGAGGCAGCCTCTTTACTATGTTGGCCATGGAGTCGATACTATTTTGGTAAAGCAATCTAGATAGTGTTCAATGCTCGAAGACCAGAAATGACAAAAAAAAGGAAGTTTTAGTCCCTGAGAATAGACTTGCCTTCCCGAATGAAAAGACGAAAAGACCTCGTTGCGACACCCCTAATCGGCTTCAAAGAATGGTAACTCTCTATTGAATGGGGAGACCGGGCATAGGTTTAATCCTACTTTCTAGACAAGGATATCGACAAGGGTTTTCTCTGGAATGTAGGTTTCATGCTATGTTTAACCTTCAAGTCATATAAGATTTATAGATTTTATTACATTTCACACTCTGTTAATTAATTCAAGTAACAATATGTTCCTAAAACAGACAAACGCAATTGGTAATTTCTAATAAGTCGATTATTTACGACATGGTATTCTTTCTCATAGAATCCCGCTCAAATTATTTTATCTAGAAATAAATTCATGGAATAAATATGCTCTTATATAACAAAGTCATGCCTTTTTGCTAGTCTACTTACATGCTCTCTCTAGCTTAACAATAATGTAAGGGATATAACTCGAACACATGTGCAAGCAAGAACGTACGTAAAGGCACATTTTGCTAGTCTATTAATGTGCAAACACGAATCCAGCAAATATGCTAGTCTAGTTACATCTCTCTCTATCTTGTAATATAAGGGATATAACTCGAACAAATGTGCAAACACGAAATTAACGCGGTTATCCAGCAAATATGCTAGTCTAGTAACATCTCTCTCTGTCTCTCTTATAATATAAGGGATATAACTCGAACACATGTGCAAACACGAAATTAACGCGGTTATCCAGCAAATATGCTAGTCTAGTAACATCTCTCTCTCTCTCTCTCTCTTATAATACTTATATTATATATTACTGGATATATTAATGTGCAAACACGAAATAAACGCGGTTATCCAGCAAATACGTAAACGTGTCAGACTAGAAAAGTACACTTTTCTTTTGGTTGATAATGTTATTATTTTCTGCTGTCTTCCCAAACACATAACCACAGACAATACTATTATTGTGTTATTATTTTTTCACATAGCGATGCTTCTGGGATTGCAATAAAGCCATGACTTATATCATATATCGTAATACACTAGTTTATTACAGATGCAAATGAGAGCCGAATCACTGTGTTTGTATACATTAAATGTAGTGTTTGCATGGTATAGCATACGATACGTTCAGACACCTTAACTATATATCTTTATTTGAAATGTTTTATTTCATAAAATGCATTTTAGTATCGTTAAATGTGGTTTAATCAGCGTCCTTATATATAAGGACTCGGGTTTAATGTGTCGCATTATTTGTAGGGCGAACGCATTTACAGCCGCGTAATTTAGCGACGTCATGTAAACAACGAAAGGACGTCATGATTTGTCTTACAAATTGCCGCGGTATATAAGGTTTGTTTGTTTGTTTTGTTTGTTTGTATGGTGTTCAACGTCATTTTCAACACATGTAAGGTTATATATAACGGTCGTTTATTTGTGGTGGAGGCAGACCACCCACTTTTCCTGGGTAGAACCAGTACTGTACACTTCCCACCATCCTTAAAGGGAGTACATCAGGCTTTTCATGGGGGTCTAAGTGTCCGACTTAAAATTGACAAATATTAACATTTTCTATTCTACATGGCCAAAACATAATGAATGAGCCTAAAAATGATCCTTGTTTTGCAAAGAAATTGATTCAGCACAGTAATATGTGCTATCCTAGGTGACGCACCATGGTTAATTTCAGCATTTTACGTCTGATTCCGTCCTAGCTATATGGTGTATTCAAAGTTTAGACATTAACAACATGGTTCTAACAGCATATTTTGATTGATATAAGTGTTTTATCATGAAATGGAACATTTTTATAATTAAAGATGTTTCTAGAAAAATCCTGATGTACCCCCTTTAAGAATCGACACTTCCTCACTTACAAGTCGAGCTCCCAGTGGGATTCCAACCCGATATATAAGGTAAATTGACACCATTAAAGTGAAACTATCACGTCGTAGGTGTGTTATGTGATAAAAGGAATATAAGAATCCATGGTGGCGTCAACGCACAACATGTCTCTGATATGCAAGAAAAAGAATCTATCATGGGTTTCCGGTGAAGATAGGGAATTCTAACCCGAGGTATAAGTGTTTTTATCATGCAGATATGCACTTTTCTAATAATAAAGGGGTGTCCTATTACATTTTGCTTTAATTAGGCACTGACCAATAAAGAAAATCAATGCGGAATCCCTCGGAGTTTATTGTACGTAACGTTATATCACGTCATGCACGTAACTTTGCCTGACGTCATAAAACAAACAAAAACAACAACATGGCGACGTCCTCGATAAGCGTACCATTCTGAGAAATAGGTAATAATAGTAATTCATTCAGCAAATATGGATAATCTACATGATAAATAGAATATTATGTCAGTGCCTTTTACTATCAAGTTTATTAGGCTCGGCACGAAAACGAAGAAAGCCTCGCCATTCTTCGTTTTCTAAGCCTCGCCTAATAAACTTGATAGTAAAAGGCACTGACATAATATTCTCTATTTATCGGAACCGAGGCTCTGCAGAGGTTCCGATTAAAACACTTATACCGAGGGTTGTTTGAACCGAATTTGAACCGAATACCCATGATAGATTCTTTTTCTTGCATATCAGAGACATGTTGTGCGTTGACGCCGCCAGCTACGAACGTTTTGCATGTTTTTCTGCATACAGGATGTTGCGCGCGTGACTTTATCTCGACCCTACGGTGAGATGGTAATATCTAGCCCCGGTAAAATGACGGATTTCCTTGTCCGGTATGCAAGAATGTCGTATCCTATCATTTTATCCAACTCGTTTATTAAAATCAATAATACACAGTCACTCATGTAACGTCCTCTATTTATAGGGTGCCAATCACGATAGGGGTGGATGGCACCTGGGGGTAAAAAATAGGTCAAAGGTCAAAAGAGTGCAAGCACGACTATTTCAACCCTAATAAGAGTATATGATCAATTTCCATTCAGTTATTTATGCATATAAATGTTCTAAAATATTTGGATACCGTATACGAAGTAAAATGCGTTACATAATGTCAGATTCATAGTACTTGAAATGGAGTTCAAAGGTCAGATACATGCAACAATCTTTATTCTTTAGCTGTATAGGAATAATGAATGATAACTATGGTTTTGAGAGATTAAGATAACATTCAATATAATTAAAATTGACATGTTTAGCAGAATGGTTATACATATGGAACTGTATCTATAAAAAACTGTAAAGTCATGATTAATAAACGATCAAATCAAAGCATCGCAAGTACTGTAAAACAGAAATTACGTTATAATGTGTTATGTTATAATATGAAGCTAAGTATTTTCATTTCAACAATAATTCGATTTAAAACTTAATTTATAAAAAACATGTTTGACATCGGCATGCTGATTATCTATTCAAAGTACTCATCGATTGTACTGGAAATGTCTTTTCACACTTAATAACATATAACATACATTGTGGAATTAGTCATTTATAATTTGTCGTGATATTAACAATTGCTTAGCATTTGTAGCATCATGATTACATAAGCATACACTACATTCACAGTAAGAACAGAATCGAGAAAGAAAGCAATATTTGCTAAATATACTCAGTTGTAAAAGAAACTGGACACTTTGAAAATTTTACTTTACACCCAATCCTCGTTATAAAGCGACAGTCCCTTAAAGATTTGACATATTGAAAAACAAATGACAAAATGGTATTGGCAATGGAATGATACGTCGGCGTCCCCAGCTTCACCTTAAAGTTTTTGTGCAATAGACTACAGAAGACTTTGGTACCAAACATGGCATATTCATTTTGGAATTTGTCCATTTAATTCTAAAAAAAGCTTTATGCAACTAAATCTAAACAAAACTCAGTGTCCACTTCCTTTTGCAACTGAATATACATTGATCGTAGCATGTTATCACTATTTTACATAAGATCCAAATCGTGCTTAACATCACAGTAACTTGTGAGATAAAATACCCCCTTTTTTAAATTGCGGAAGACAAGAACAGCTGGTCTGCAGAAAAGACAAGGTGTATAATTAGTTGTTCTCTGAAGAATGGAAATGGCGAGCTGCACAGTTCTTAGACAGCACTTGTTATGTTCTCCTATGATCGTGTTGCCTATGTAGCTCACAATGGGTTCTTGTAATGCCTTTGATGTCATTGCTGCCTTGCACATTCGGTTGATCTATTGTGCTGCCTGGTTTGGTAGAACCTGGCTGAAGTGATTATTGCTGTTTTAACTGTTTGAACTGTCCTAACTCCTGAGCTGTCACTTTCATTTCTGACAAATTTTCGAGACCCACTTTGCGTAGTTTGTACGGTGGTCTGTATGGTGGTCGTATATTTTCATTCAAGCGGAAGCATTGACGTAAACGCCCCCAGTCAGCTTCACGTTTTGAGTTCTAAACTGTAATAGTTTTTTTCAATAAAAGTGTCCGTCCGTCCGTCCGTCCGTCCGTCCGTCGTCTGTCTGTCTGCCTGCCTGCCCGTCCGTCCGTCTGTCCGTCCTTCTGCCTGTCAAGTATGTTGGTTATTACAAAAAAGACAGACAGACGATGGATAAAAGAAGGATGGACTCACATATAAACTTAAAGACAGAAAACGCTAGGCTATTAATTACTAATTAAATATGGATGGGCTAATTATTTACTGCTGTATGCATAAATGCACATGCATGACGTTTCATATGAATTCCGTACGCACGGATATTGATAACAAGAGTGCAGAAGTGTTGGAAAATACGCCTGTCGTGAAGGGAATGATTGGAGAGTTGCTTAAATTTAGATTACAATTACTCAAGTTATTGAGGGGACTTCGTTAAATTCAACACTTTTAACCAATATAAGGGCAATAACTATGGGGTACAATAGTCAGATCGGGCTGGTTACTAGTATTAAAATATATCGAGATGTATTTGGTCATAAGCATTTTATCAAAGATGCTTTTAATCGGATTATAATTACTCAATTTATTGAACAAACAGTTATTTCAACAAATGTCACCAGTTGAGGAGCAATAACAGTGTTAATGAAGTAATCTGGTTGGTTACTGAACTTGACAGAGATATTTTGGTAATTGAGCAGACATTGTCAATTTTAACAATTTCCACTATAAAAGGAGAGGTAATTCCGGGGTTACTGGAGCGATATGGCTGGATATAACATTTGACTGAGATATTTTAGCCCTTAGCATTTTTTCGAAGTTTGGTAAAATATCAATTAAAAATTATCAAAGTTATTAAGCAAAAAATCGCCAAGGTCAAATAAATTCACCAATAAAGGGGAGGTAATTCTGGCTGGTTATCGAGCTCGACCGAGACATTTTGCCCATAAGCATTGTTTCAAGTTTGATGTTTTATAATTTTAATTAAAATTACTCAAGTTACTGAGGAACACATCGTCAAATTCACCAATTAATTAAGGAACGATTACGATAACAGGATACATGTTCAATCTGGTTGCTTATCGAACTTGATCGAGATATTTTATCCATAAGTATTTTGCTCAAGTTTGGTTAGATTTGGATCAAAGGACACTACATTTCCCGTGTTTGTGCACTAGCTTAACCTTTGACCAACTTTATGACATTAGCTAGACTGAATGACAACGGCATCCGGTCCTACGGTGTTCGGGACTCTCCAATAATTATCATTTTAGGTCATATACCACTACTGCATTTCCCATAGGCCTCCATTATAGCCGTTTTGCCTGCAACCCCCATTCCTATATCCGAATGGATGATAAAACCTAACTTTTTTTAAAGAACTATCTTAGAGACACTCAAAAATGACCAGCAAATTGGGGATAATCTGATGCTTTCAGCCTCTAATAGTTCACTGAAGGTGGCCACCCCCCAGAATGGCAGTAAAGACATTTTACTTTTTGCAGATATATTCTCAGTAAAATTGTATCCATAAAAATGCAAATTTCAGTCAAAATATCCTAAATCAACATGTTTTATGATGGAAACATAATATTTTGATGTTTTATGGGGATTTGTTATGATTTGGGTAATTTAATCCAATCAGAATCTACCTTACAATCTGACTATATGCCCTAATAGACCCTATACTTTTTTCAACAAATGAGAAGCCCCAAATCAATAGTGGTATATATCTGACCTAAATCAATGAAACACTAAAAATGCCATCACCTCGAAAAATAAACATTTTTATTGCTAATGGACACCTACGGTAAGTTGCCATTGCGTTGGGTTCTGTGGCTTCATACAGGAGGCATGCCAAATCTCCGGATAAAATGCGGATATATCCTATAGCAATGACATGTTATACACTCATACCTTTACTAATATAATTATGCACGTGCACGCGATAAAGCTATGCTTCGGCGCATTTGCCGTTTAGATATCGAGGAGTAAAGTTATACACTTTACTGGATTGTTGATTTCTCATAATAAATATATTATTCATATATTTACAGTCTTCTGTGATGTGTATGACACCTGATTATGAGAACCCATGTATGGGGATAATGCAGACAAAATAGCATTGCAAATAGTCACCGCTATACAAACGGTCCGGATTTTTCAGTTGCTCTCCGGATCTCCGGATTTAAGTGTACAATCTCCGGATTTTCCATTAAAACAAAATGTTCATGATTAAAGGGATATTGGTTCACAGTTTAACAGCTATTTCCCGAATTGGTCCTGTTACACTCCCTAGTCAGAGGAATATATACGTTACAAGTGTCGAATCAGTGGGGGTCATGCGTGTAATGCACTGACTGAATATACGATTAACAACTAAGGACATAATTAGTTCCTTCAGTGGCATAACGACATGCGCAATGCAGCAATATCTGTGATATCTTAATTGGTCAAACTAACTGAAATAGCAAGTGTGAGGAACTAGCAACTCCTTGTGTGTGGTACCACGCTGTGTACGATCTTTATAATTTGTATAAGAGTTGACTTTGTATTTGCATTTAGCACACATCTGTGTAGAAAAGTAATTGCACTTTCATAAAAAACAGTTGTGGTAGAAACTAAAATAAGTCTTTCTAATCGAATGACTATGCTAATTTATTATTTTCTATAACTATCTAACAATGCATCAACTTGTATTAATTGCATAAATAATTTAAATTTGCGCTTTAAAAAAAATATTTCGAAAATCAAGTCGCTACAAATTTCCATTTAAAATGTTCTTCGCGCGTTTTAAATCTTAAAATTTAAAAATCTCAGGATTTTGTGTTAAAAAGTTTTGGCAGGCCTGCCTGAGGCCATATTTCTCATTGAGTCGTCATGCGTCAGCATGGCTTACTCGTTGTAGTCGTATATACTGTAATTTCTGAAGTTGGAGTTTTTGGACGAGGAGCTTTACCGTGAAAGCTTACGCAGTTCGAGAAGTGACAGAATTTAAGTATCTTTTTTTAGTACCCGAGGTCTACCCTACCCGGTTAATTTGGTACCAGAAACATTAAATTCCAAACGAGATTTGTTTTTTAAAAAATATCGCGAACACACAAAGGGTCTGTAAAAAATGTTGCAAAGTCCATAAAAAGTAACAGTTACGGACACATTCGAGTAACCAATAAAAAGATTATTATTTTTTCGCAAACTTTCATTGTAAACGATAATTATTGTTGATTGTTGATCTATTGTGAATTATCAACTGAGACAATAAGGGTTATGGTCGAATGTCATGGTTCAGCGATCATTGTACGGGTTCGAACACTGCCATGGTCCAAAACTTTTTTTTACAGAGTATATAATACTTCACGTGTTTCATTGTCTTGCGTAATTTCATTTCTTGAAGAAGTTTGTCGTGTTTTAAAAATAGTAGTATATATAAACGTGAATATAAATGACAAAGTAGAACTATCAACGCTTTTAAACCATTCTGAAATGAATTTCAATACACGTTAGATGGAATCCCTATTCGCTTAATTACACATTAAACTGTTCGGTTTTAATCAGACTTAATATCTGTATTTATTTCATACTTTGCTATAAATACGTTGTTTTGGAATATACGATACGAAATAGACCAAGCTGGTCATATCAATCAGGATTTTACAATTACCATCACCTTTTATACTCTTGGGTGATTTTAATGCACACAACTACATTTGGGGTTGTAAGGATATAAACGATAAAGGCAAGAAAGTTGAGGATTTCTTAGCCAAAAATAATTTGTGTCTTTTTATTGATAACAAATCACATACTTATTTACATCCAGCAACAGGCTCTCATTCTTCCATTGATTTAACAATATGCGATCCAACGCTCTTGATGGATTTTTCGTGGAGCGTTGGTGACGACCTATGTGGAAGTGACCCCTTATTTCTTGAAAATATCGGCCCCCCACTCCTCGAAAAAACGCAACGATGGAAACTTCGCAAAGCTGATTGGGATACGTTTCAATCTCTTTGTGAGGAACAGTTAAAGCCTTCCATTTTCGAGGATGTCGAAGACGCAACTGCTCTTTTTACCAAAACCCTTCATGATATAACTGATCAAACTATTCCAAAAACCTCGGCAAATCCAAAACGCCCACATAAACCATGGTACGACGATGACTGCAAAAAGGAAGTCAGCGATCGTAAAGCTGCATTGAATGCTTTTAACTTGCGGCCAACTCAAAATAATTTAGATACTTTTAGAGTTTTCCTTGCGAAAGCCCGTCGTACTATTAAGGATAGCAAGAGGATATTCTGGAGATCTTATGTCTCTAGGCTGAACTCTCGTTCATCTCTTAAGAAGACATGGGACATGGTCCGGAAAATAAACGGTAAAGGTAATTCTAGTTGTGAAAATCATCTTAAAACTGATAATGAGGATATTACTTCTGTCAAAGATATTTACAAAAAGCACGCAGTTTGTTTATATCTCCTTTTTTTATTTTCCATGACAGTTTTAGTCGTTTTACCATTGTTATGATTCTTTCTGTCAAATCTTGAAAGTTTGAAAAAATTAAAAGCTCTGCATCAAATTTACTCGCATCTTCAAAATCAATAATTTTTGCATGTTCCGTTTGATCTTTTTTAAAGTTGTTGATTTTCCTTTCTATACGTTCCATTTATATAATTACATAAGATACTATTTCTTTAAGCCTATATTTTAAATATATAATTCTATATTATAATATAATGAATTGCAAATATTGTGAAAGAGTTTTGGATATTATTGATCCCCCTGAGACGTGCATCGATTGCATCTTATTTTACGCAACTAATAAAAAGAAGCGTTGTAAATATTGTACCAGATCCAAGCTATGTTACAAGTGTACTTACGCATGTATAAATTGTAACGATACTTGTGAAGTTTTCGATTACGAGCGTGTTTGCCTTAATTGTGGCACTCACAATGGCTACAATCTTATCGTAGGTTACAATTACAGCCGGAAGAAAACTATTTACCACAGAAAGTACCATTTAGATAAATACTTGGTATAATATGATTTGTCTTCTGTAAACAGAAAAAGATTTGAAGATTTGTTTTACAAAATTGTAAAGATTTTAGATCAAATAGAGAGTCGAAAAAGATCAATCAAATTTGAATACATTTTTCAGAAAATATTTAAAATATTAAAAATAGAAAAAGAAACAAAACCGATTAAAACAAAATCAACCAGAGAAAAGTATGATAGGATATGGAAACAAGTCAGGCAAGAATTACGACTGGATGCCATGGCCGTTTGCTCCCGCGGGGCATCTCTACTAGCTTAATTTCCATTAAGCTTGAACCTTTTCATATACATTTCCAGAGGTTCCGTGAAGTTGTCATTCTTTTGAATCTCTAATATTTTATTAAAGACAATCCTGATTATTTCCTCATCATTTTCTAGTCCTGTGGTTGTTTGGACATATGATAGAAGTTGTTTGAAACTCGTATGATGTGTTTTTAACAATGTCTTTCTTTCTGCTATTCTTGTTTTACTTGCTAAAACAGCAACTACTGGAGGAACTGCACCAACTGCAGCCACGAAAACAGGAATTACCGGAACCAATGCCAATACGGCAGTACAACCAGTTATCCCACATATAATACCGCACAATTTATAGCTACGTCTGTATGCAGCTACAAGTCGTGTCAAGTGATCAATTAATTCTTATTTGTTAGTAATTTGTGCCAAGTATAATAACAGTTAGACAATAATTTAATCAAGATATTTAGAAAATAGTTGCTCATGTTCTTTGGATGATATCTTGCCTATTTTTAATAATTCATCGATTATGCTAATACCTTTATTTATCAACCGTGGGCTATTATTTCCTGATTCGATACTTCCGCATACTAACTCTAGATCACTAACCAAATCTTTGGGACTATTGTAATATTCAACATCAACACAACCTCTTAAAATCTTCTTGAACTTTGAAGAACCTTTGTGAATTGGTAAACCAGATAATTTTGTTAGTTCCTTAAAAGCATTCTGAGACAGCTTTGAATAAGTTTTTTTTTATTATTGTAACGCTTTGTTATCAAGTCTATAAAATCATCATCTACTTTTAGGTCTAGCACAACTGCTTCTCCTTGTTTGGCAATAAGCTTGTGATGACCAACAAGCTTGGGTAAATCAATTTGCAACGTTCCATAGTAGCCATCTTTGTCAACTTTGTAGGAATTTTTATTTTGTTGTTATCCTTTTCCTGAAACGGTTTTTCCAGGTGAAATGAGTTTGCTTAACGAAATTAGATCAGTAACCCTACTTCTATAATCTACCAAAACTTTTGACTCGTTTATTAGAGATTGCCTATCTAGCTCATATGCTGCTTTTTTTGTTACATCTTTTTCTTTTTTTTATTGGTAATGGATAGTTATATGCTTTTATCACGGTTTTATTAATACCGGCATCCAAATCAGCGTCAAGTTTTACTGTATGAGGTTTTTCAGCGAATAACTGAGGTAATCCCTGGTACGTTTTTTGTTCTTCTACTTCCTCGCCTATTGCTGCCGGAAGAGCGGCTAATTGCTGACTTATTTTCGGAAGAGAAGCTAACTACTCGGTCAGCTGTTCTGACTGACTTTTTATTTCGCTAGTTACAGGTTTAAATATTTCTGTGTATAAATCACGACTAGCTCCTTTTTCTAGTCTTTTTCGGATAACTTTATTCTCGTATTCTTTGACAAGCTCACTCGCTTTTCGCTTTTTATCTGCAAATTCTTTCCATTTTAACAAAGACATGTATAATATCAGTTAGATTAAAATAAGATAAATTAAAGATTAATTGATATAAGTTAAACCAGGTTAATTTAAATCAAGTATTATGTAGTTGTTGTTTTCTTTTCAGCCGCAGGTTTACCTGCTTTCTTAACTGGAGGTTTAGCCGTTTTCTTGACTGCAGGTTTAGCCGCTTTCTTGACTGCAGGTTTAGCCGCTTTCTTGACTGCAGGTTTAGCCGCTTTCTCGGCTGCGGGTTTAGCTGCTTTTAAAATATTTCTTATGAGTCTAATATTTGCATGCGCTTTTTTAGCCTCATTTTGTTTTTTAACCAGCTTCTTTTCCAGACGTGTTATCTCACTAGATAACACTGGGAGGTTCAGATTTGCTTAACACTTTATTTATGCGTTTTCGTTCTACTTCTAATCCTAACAAATAAATAATATTTGGTGTTTCTTCCGTTTTCGATAGACTCCCTGGATTTTTCCTTGTCGGTCTCCAAACAGCAGGATCTGCATCTTTTTGTTTTGTAGGTCCTGGGATATTCATCTTAACTTATGTTATCCGTAATAGCTGACTTGATTAGCTTTAGAAAATTCTGCTTCTGTTCCAAGTTGTTTACCACGAGGGATTTGTTTTATTCCACAATACACTTTAGACATATATAATTGATAATTGAATGTTGTTTAACGGCTCATCAACACAGTACAGGTTATTTAGAGCCGCCCCAGAGAGAGGGGAAGGATACATAGGAATCCGGGAACCTGCCCTACTCTTATTATCGAATAGATTCCTATGGTTCTTTAACGTGCTCGGTTGATAGACCGATACACGGGACCGCCCGGTTTACGTCCCCATCCGACGGACGAGGCTAATATTATCTGACTATTATTATAATGGAAATTCCAAACTATGACATGAAGACAGAAAACGGTAATTTTAAACAGATATAGTACTTCATGCCAGATTGTTGTTTTAGAATGCTTATATGTGGTAATTCAGGTTCTGGCAAGACAAACACGTTAGTTCACATGTTGCTGAAACCTTTAGTTTATTACGACAAGATTAACTTGTTTGCTAAAAACTTGAAGCAGTCTAAGTATCAGGTTTTGTCACAACAACTTGAAAAGATAGCAAAAAAGAATAAAATTTCGGTTGAAGATATATTAGAATGTTCAAATGATGAAGTTATCCCTGTGGATACTTTAGATTCAGATACTCAAAAGATAGTCATTTTCGACGATTATGTTTGCGAACGCAATCAAAACGTTATTATTAATTATATCATCCAGGGAAGAAACAAAAATTGTTGTGTAATTTATTTATCTCAATCTTATTACAAAACTCCCAAAGACATTCGTTTGAACTGTTCTCATTACATCTTCTTTGCGACTCCGGTTAATCGCGAGCTGGGTATGCTTTCCAAAGAACAAGATGTCAGCAAAGAGCAGTACAAAAATGCGAATGACAAGCAGTATGACTTTCTGTATCTGGATCGCCCGAGGAAGTTGATCAAAAGAAATTTTACTGGTGATATTTAATCTAACCATTTTATATATAATGGGGCTTTTTAATGATCTTGGCGAGGAAGTTACTACTGGCAGTGTTTATATTACAAATTTTGGTATTGTGCTGTCTGAGTATGTAAAACAAAAACATTTGGTTAATTATCTTCACAAGGGTAGAAACCAGGAAAATATTTTGAGAAGTGATCTTAACATGAATAAAAATAAAATCACCAATGTTGGTAATCCACACGGACCAGATGATGCGATAACAAGGCAATAGGCTCAAAGAAGAATAACAAGAATCATACGTGATTATATAATTGATAAAATTCCAGACATGATAAAAAATTTGACAACAGGTGTTGAAGATAAACTAAGTCTGATACAAACAAAGTTACAAGCAAACCGTGGGAAAATGATTGAAATTCAAAACGGATTGAAAGATGAAATAAAACGTTTGAGTGATGCTTTGAAAGAGCTAGAAAAGAAAGAAGATGTATTGGAAGAGAGTGAAAACTTCAAAAAATTAAGCGAACAAATAAGAACTGGTGTTCAAAATATTAATACACGGATTGGAGAAATCAACAAACAAATGATTGATAACAATGAACTAGAAACTGCTATTGCTGATGCTTCAAAACAAATGAGAACTGCTTTTACTACCGAAATAACTGAAATTAAAATATTAAATGAGCAGATAAACACCAACGTTGCTGATATCAACAAAGAATTTAAAGACATCAAAAAGAAAATGGTTCACGGTAAGTCGCTAGAGACTGCTTTGAGCAAACTGGTTAACACTGATAAACTTGAGACTGCACTGAGCAAACTGGTTAACACTGATAAACTTGAGACTGCTATTGACGACGCTTCAAAGCAATTGAAAGCTGCCCGGGATGAAAGAAGCAAAGCTTTTGATGGCGAAATAGCTTTATTGAAACAGTTTAATCAAAAGTCCGATAGCCGGCACACAGCAGTTATTGGTATACTTGATGGGTTGAAAGTAAAAGTAGACTATTTAAGTCGAATTCTACTTTTTGAATATACGATAGATGGAATAAGTATTATTCAAGACTATGACAACAGTACTAATAATAATTTCTTTGTATCATATCCGACGCAAAAACCACTTTTAAGATCCAGGCGTTCACAAGATTTTCTCGAAGCGTTTACTTTTATACCCAATCCACTTACAAAAGGTGAAAAATATTATAAAAAAGAAGATGATTTTCGTACTTTGTCCCAGTTTCTCATTCTTAAGGAGGGTTGTTATGTATTTGAAATAGATTTTACTTATACAGGAACAGATATAGAACAATTTTATATTTATCCAGAATTTGGTGATGCCGGAAAGCATGTTCGCCCGATAATAAAAAATGGCAAACGAATACTAAAAGAAACATTTGAATTATATCTCAAACCATTATATTTTATTCGTTTCAGATCAGATATAAAACGCAACACAACACAAGTTTTCAATTTTGAAAAATCAAGTTTGAAACTGTTTTACATACCGGAATAATTAGTATTAATACAATTTATCCATCCTATATTATATGGAACAAAAAATTGTATTATCATCAGAGAAAGCGTCAATAATTAATAGCTCAAATACACGGAGTAATTTTACAACTGTATTTGACAGACCATTAATATTAGGCAAGAACAAACAGTATGGCATTGGGCTTGATAAGGTTAATTCCATGACTTACTCATGGTATAATATTAGTGAAGATTTTAATAACAAAGTGATAAGGTATAGCAATGGAACAGATTTGAAAACTATTAGTTTTGCAAATGGAAATTACAGTTATGCCGATATTGATAATTACATAAAAGAAGCATTGGCTGTAAACAATGATTTAACCGATGACTCGCCTGTCCCGATAAACATTGAGTTATTATATTCAGTTAGATACTCCTATAACACAACCAGGAAATAATACCAGACAAACGAAAAGTGGTTATCAGTTTACACTAAATGATAGAAGTTCTTACATTGATTGGTATAACGCATATTTTGAAATCAGTTTTCAAGTAAACAAACTTGCTGATGGAGCCAATTTCGTAGACGCTGACAGAATTGCTTTAATTAACGATGCAGCTTCATTGATTGATCAAATGCAAGTAAAGTAAAATGGAAAAATAGTTTACGATGGAAATAATCTTCACAGATTTGTTAATATCATAAGCTTGCTTGAAATTTCTGATGACTTGCAAAGACAACCGGAACAAACGAATACTTTTATTTAGATAATACGGCTGATGCAGAATCTCGAGATGATCAAGCTGGTTATAACCTGGGATTTGCGATTCGCCATGGTTTAATCATAACTAATCAAAAAGTTGATTCTATAATTCCATTAAACTATATTCCTTTCTGAAGGTTTGGAAACAAACATGCTTCCTCCTAGTCAAATTCAAATCAGCTTGCAACTGACAGATGATAATGTGTTAATTTTCAAATCAAGTGGTGATGATGGTCGAGTTATTATTAATAAATTAGTTTTGTGGATACCCAGAATGATATTTAATTCAGATGGTTTAAATTACGTAATGACAAATCATATGACACCAACAAGATGGACTTACCTCCGTGATATGATACAAGAGAGCGGAAATTCTGAAGCAACTGAATCCGTATTTAGAATAACGGCTGGTGTTAAAAATCCCAAACATGTGTTTGTTTATTTGCAAAGGGCCGACAAGAGTTCTTCTCAAACACAAAATCCTCATCTTTTGGATACGTTTAAGGTAAATGCCGCTAATACTAATTGCTATTTACAATCAGCTAGATTGGAAGTTGGAAATGGAGTTTATTATCCAGAAACTGAATATAGTTATGCTAATATCATAAGAATATTCAGAGATGTTATTAATTATTCTTACAAGCAAAATGATAAAAACACTGGAACTTTAGTAAACGTGAGCAATTTTAAAACTCTTTTCGGAATGATATATTTCGATTTGAGTTACAAGGAAAATGAAGTCAGTATTGGTCCAAAACAACTAAATCTGAGATATAAATTAAATATACCTCCTGCTGCTCGATATAAAGTTTATACTCTGGTTCTATATGAGGAAGGTGTTGTTATTGATACTGTCGGGAATGAACTAGTTATTGTTTAACCTAACTTATAATATATATGACTTACGTAAATTATTCAGTAAATTTGGCAGACGGCCAGAAACAAAGTTTAGCAAAGGCTTATGAAAACAAGAGCGAATTAACACTCAGGTTGAAAAATAACCAACTGACTGGGAATTTCCCCTTGTCGCTGACAGCTACCCAGATTAACAATAATAACAAAGCTAAACCTGATGGACGGGGATAAGACATAAGTATTTCAAAATCACAAATGAGGTCTCGGTCTAAATATGGAGGCTAAAACAATATTACCAACAGTTGCAAAATTTGTTCCAAAAGTATTAGGACCTCTGGCAACAGGAGCACTAAGTGGCTTGGCAAGTACTGGAATTGGTAAACTATTCGGAAATGGGATGGTAACTATTCCTAGTGACAAAAAGCAAGCACTACTACTTAAATCAAATAATGCATTAACACTACCGCAAATAAACAAGATAATAAAATCCAAATGTTGTTGCCCTATTAAACTGACAAGGCAACAACAACAAGACGGGGGATTTCTCGGACTGCTTGCATCACTAGGAATTCCATTGATTGGATCTCTTATTAGTGGCTTAAGGGGGAATTGACCTATTCGAAAATTTCAGGGTACGCATATGAACTATATATATTTGTAAATTTGAAGATATTTGCGATTTGAATTCTGAATTTTGTTTTGCCGTTATTTAAACATGTTTTTAATAATAACGTCTCAAATATGGCTATGTTTGACGTTTTTCATAAAAGTCCCGTTGTACCCAGTTGTCAACATTTTTACATTTCTGGAGTGTTAGGCTAGTCACATGTAATTACTTTTTATATCACAATGTTCGTCTTGATGAGACCTTTCAATTGATATATAAATTATTTCATTTACAATATTTTTATAATTTTCTTTTTCTTTCACCGATTTTTTACCGTGAAATTTTAAGAAAAAACAAAGTTAAAGCCTTTTATCTTTTTAACGGCATCATACAAAACTGCAAAATTTTAATATGTTTTAGGGAATTTAATTTCCTATAGGAGTATTAAATAAAATTTGCCGTCATCGGAATATTTTTTCTCAGTATTCTTGTTTTATTAACCATAATACTCTTCGAAAAAGACCTCGCGTCATGAAAATAACGTCGACGGTATTTGTATTAAAGGTACATTGTACATGTTGGTGATGTATTAACATATATTTTGTGACAATTACCTCTTCGTATATTATTTATAGTTACCATCTAGATGGACTGTACATGTTACTCAACATAAATTGCTGAAGGTTTTTAGCAATTCGTCAATTTCATTGACTGAAATATAACTTATATTAAATATGTGATTAAATATATGTACGTGAAAACAAACAGTAATGAGTTGTTCGTGATTTTTCAAAAGCTAGCGGTTTCGCCTATCTAACCCATGTATTGTTTCAAAGATTACAGCCACGTGGGACGATGCAACAACTGTCGTCTTGATCTTTTGAGTTACAGTCACGTGCTTCATGTATGATACCAAAACACTCGTCTGCAATGTATGTATGAATACAAATAACGACACTGTCCAGTTCACGTTCGATGAGACCTTGGCTTTTTTAGAAGATGAATAATAATATGAATGAATGGTGTTTTACGGCACGTCGACACATAAACAGGTAATATTGTGCGCAAAAACTAATGAAAGATGAAGAAATGAAGTATTAATTAAAAATGAATGTAAATATATAAAGACAAAACTATTAAAAAATAAGGGAGCGGAAGGTAAAACACGTGTTTTGTTGCATGACAGTGTCACCTGATCTTTAAAGCAATGTATACTGAAAGGAAAAAGAAACGCATAACGGGTATTTCCGCTATATATTGTATGTTTAATATGCTTTTAATATACTTCACTGCTAATCAAATGATACAGGGCGACATTAGACCTGTCCTTTCGGAAAGAAGGTTTAAACAGCACCGAACACACCAATGGTTACTCCTTTAAAATTTCATTATCGACAAAACGCGCATTTGGCTAAAGCTGGTGAGCAAACTTAGGGTTTAAACGTTGCAATCGCTTAACATTAAACACAATACTGAAATGGCTTAACTTTTTAAAGCGGAACTTCAACATTTATGAATTTCGTGTAACAAAGTAAAATGTCTACTACATGACAGAGTTGTCCTTTCTGTAATTAGCTGAAGCCCCTTTTTGTACACAACACGATGATATATATCTGGAATAGGGTATATCTAATAGTGTAGTGTCACAGGACTAGAAAAATGTGCAGCCAGACCGGGGCTTGAACCCGGGACCTTCGGACTACCGTACCGATGTTCTACCGACTGAGCTAGCCGGCCGGACAATGCAACATCAATCTACCTGTTAGATAGCCATAAACCGTTACAGTTGTATAGGCACTTTTTTTATTATGCGTTTCTTTTTCCTTTCAGTATATTTTGATTCTGATAAAGCAGCGTCTGCTTACTTTAATTTTGTTTCAGTTAGCGAAAAGCATAATAAGCAAAGCATTCTATTGTAAACGAAATGTGAAGTATAGTACTATGTTATACACACTTTAATACATTATCCTTTATTTGTTGTGTGACTGACGCTACACATTTTATAAAAAAAAGCTTTGATAAATAATCAAACGATTGTGTGTCAAGTAGTCTCTAATTATGAGAAAACGGACAAACAGTTCATGAAAACATACGCTGTAATGATACAAAGTAGGATAAAAAAGTTTACATGTTTAATAACAACACATATATCTTATGGTATTTAGCATGATTGACGGCTGCCTGGAAATTGTATATACATTAAACACACTTTTAAATGAACTCGAACTTATTGTTTTATCCTAGAGGTATACCAAATACGTGACCATAATTATTGCGGTAATTTGAGATTCGAGCGAATTAGACCTGATGCATGAAAATAAATTAAATTTAGAGTTTTCACATAAACTCTAGAAAAGAAGAAAAAGAAAAACGGACGGATAAAGAAGTAGAAAATACGGATCAGTATTTATCATTATCATTTAGGGTACCAGTGTTTGTTTCCAATGTTTGCATCAACGTCGTTAGTCGTACACATATTATATTTACGACGCGACGCCTTCTTCGAAAGGGTATTATGGTTAATAAAACAAGAATACTGAAAAAATATTCCGATGACTAGCACATTTTATTTTATATTCGGATAGAAAATTAAATTCTCTAAAACATATTGAAATTGTGCAGTTTTTTATGAAGCCGTTTAAAAGATAAAAGGCTTTAACTTTGTTTTTACTTAAAACTTCACGGTAAAAGATCGGTGAAAGAAAAAGGAAATATATAAATAAATAATATTTTATGTCTTATTGTAAATGAAATAATGTATATATCAATTGAAAGGTCTCATCAAGACGAACAGTTTGATATAAAAAGTAATTACATGTGACTAGTCTAACACTCTAAAAATGTCAAAAACGTTGACAACTGGGTACAACGGGACTTTTATGAAAAACGTCAAACATAGCCATATTTAAGACGTTATGATTAAAAACATGTTTAAATAACGGCAAAACAAAATTCAGATTCAAATAGCAAATATCTCAAATTTACAAATATATATAGTTCATATGCGTACCCTTAAATTTTCGAATAGGTCAATTCCCCCTTAACTGGAAAAGGTTTGCAAGTAGGTAGAAAAGGAAAAGGACTAAAGAGTTGATCACGGAAAAGGATTGCAAGTAGACTCACAAATTAGACCGTACAGAAGTATTCCATTCATAAAAAAAAATTAAATTTTAAAAATAAACCTATCTCTAACTTAGATTAATAAAATGGGTCAAGCAGCTAGGTATACAGAAATCCCGGGGAGGGTTTAGCAAGAAAAAATTACCAACAAAACAAAATAAACAAGAATGCGGCATTATTAATCTTGATGATCATATTGGGCCTGGTACACACTAGACTTGTTACTATGATAATTATTACTTCGATCCGTTTGGCTTGAGCCCACCAAAAGAAGTTTTAACTTACATACCTGATATAAAATACAACACCATTCAATATCAAGATAAAACAAGTGTCCTGTGCGGATATTTCTGTTTGTACTTTGTCAAAAAGTTGCAAGAAGGAAATAGTGTGTACGATATTCTTTACAAATTATTAAAACCATACAAACCAACAGAAAATGAAAACATTATAAAGTCATATTTTGTAAATGAAGTTTAATCTAATCATATTATATATGAGTTACTGTATAAAAGTAAAAATGGTTACTGGAAATGTTGATCCTAAGTATGTTTTAGCAAAAAATGGTAGAAAAATGTTAAAAGCAACTTGTGCGTCTTGTGGTATTACTAAAACAAAGTTTGTTATAAACACAGAAGGTGGAAATATTGATATTCATAAAGCTTTGCTCCCTTTGCTACCCAAAAAAGGGCTAACACTTCCTGGTTATAAATATTGCGGTCCCGGTAATCCGCTTGATAGTGGGGAACCTTCAAATTAATTAGATGCTGTTTGCAAAGATCATGATATTTGTTATGATGAAAATCCTAGTAATAAATCGATGTGTGATAAAAACATGCTTACTGGTTTGAAATCTAGTAAGTCTAAAACTATTGGAGAAAAGATTGCTAAGAATTTGAAAGTCAAACCTGTAATTAGTGCAAAATATAGACTTGGACTTGGAGAGCCAAAAAACGAGAAAAGGCGTTGAAATGGACTGACAAGTTAGCAGATGAACTTCATAAGCCTATACGAAGAAAGTTCACTCAACGCCGTGTGATTGTTAATGAAATTGATAAAATATGGTCTGCTGACTTGGTTGACATGCAATCGTTTTCAAAGCATAATAAAGGTACTAAATACTTGCTTTAATACTGTTATTGATTTATTTAGTAAATTTGCTTGGGTTGTACCCGTTCCAAATAAAACTGGTTTAGAAATTACCAAAGCTTTTCAACAGATAATCAGTACAGGAAGACAGTTTAAATTGTTGTGGTTTGATCAAGGTGTGGAATTTTACAACAAGACGTTTAAGCAATTTCTTGATGATAATAATATCAAAATGTATCACACTTTTAATTTCGGAAAAGCTGTAGTAACTGAACGATTTAACAGAACATTAAAAGAGAGGATGTGGAAATATTTCACAGCAAACAATACAAACACATATTTAGACGTATTACACGAAATGGTTGATAAGTATAATAATACAAAACATCGGAGTATTAAAATGGCGCCGATTGAGGCTAGTGATGAGAAAAATAAAGGAACGGTATATTTCAACTTGTATGGAAAAATGAGAAGTAATCAAATTAAGCCAAAGTTTAAAATAGGGGATAATGTTAGAATCAGCAAATATAAAAGAACGTTTGAGAAAGGTTATACCCCGAATTGGACTGAAGAAATATTTGTTGTTGATGAAATTCAAAACACAAATCCTGTGACATACAAAATAAAAGATTTAAACAACGAAAACAATGACGGAAGCTTTTATGAATTAGAAATGATAAAAGCAAAGCAAGAAATATTCAGGATTGAAAAAGTAATACGACGTGATTACAAAAAGAAACAAGCATTGATTAAATGGAAGGGTTACAATGAAGATTTCAATAGTTGGGTTCCATTCAAGGATATTGAAAATATTAAATAATATCTTGAACTGAAATACAAAATTGCAAAGTGCATGAAAATAAAATACTCCATGGTAAAATTTGATATGCAGAGCGATGATGAAGACTACTGCCCGGTTGGGTCTGACTTTGCCTAATGAGTTGCAAATGTTATGTTAATGAGTTGCAAATGTTATGTTATTAAAATAGCAAACCAGATTGATTAGTAGTATAGATAGTAGGGGTACAGTGCGAGTTTCCCTCGCGTGGGGTGCTTGAGAAAACTAATGAAATATGTTGATGTTTATTTAGGCGTGACTTATGTAACCGAGTGTTTATAAAGTGTTTTGATAAGATCAATTGTTTAACTATATTTATATGCTAAGCTGGCAAGCGCTCGTACTAACTGTTTCGTGGTGTACTATGTTGCGTACTGTGTTGTCTCTGTGTTTATTGTGTCGATATGGTGTGAGTGAATGGTTTAGAGTGTTTATCGAGGGATGAGCAGTTCTCATTGCATTCACGGGTTTGACACCCGATTCCCCCCTTATTGGCGCTAAAATTACTAACTCCCGCCTTCCTATCTCTACCTACGTGGCATTCTACATCTAGCTTTCTGAAGTTAAGGTCGCGAGACCAAACTTAGCTATATTTTGATAGTTTCTTGATAGGCTTTGCCATATAACATAAGCTCTTATCTTTGAGCATATTTATTGAGAAACGCATATTATGGAAGCGATTCTGGTAAGACTGTTTCAAGTGTTTTTATAGTATACATGTACGTGAAATGTTGCATTTGCTGAATTGAGCCGTTTAGCTTATCTGATAGATTTTCACTTAGTTTTACCGTTGTTGTTCTTATATGTTTCAGGCTCAAAATAATGGTTTGATTCGTATATTGCGAACCTGGACGAATAAATAGTTTAAACCTGGGAAGTTTTATGTGTTTAAATCTTACACCCGAGACCCGGTTATAAATGTCGACCACGACGAGACCAGGAAATCATGAGCCAGGATCCGCTCCAGCGTTACCAAACGTGAGGCCGTGGAAGTAGTGGATACGATCGTTTTCATTTCCGGATCCATATAAAAGAGAGGAACCCGGGGGACATCGTTCTGCGATGCCGAGACGTCAGGCAACTATAACGTAGGGCCCACCAACCAGTATGGTACCATACGTATACAGTGTTATTTTTTTGTGCGCACTCGCGTGAAGGCACCAAAGAGTAGATTTGACATATTCGCGGGAGTATTTACGCGCGCGGAGAAATCAACCCAGATACGAACTACTTGTGTGTGTTGACAAAGTGAGACATGTGTTTTGGATTGTGAACTATGTGTAGCGTGATACGATTAGTGTTAGTTTAGATATTTTATTATAATATTGGATAATTTTGGAGGACGAAAATCGTAAGTTATTTATTGTGTATATTTGTATATGTATTAGTACTGTCAGACGTAAATTTGTGTTTATGTCGTAATCGGAAGACGCGTGCACTGTAAAATTATGTCTTAGACACACGGACAGATATTTTCAGAGACATTTGATAGAATTAAATTTTTGACTAATAAAAGCAAGTTGTATAGATTCGCATGTGTTCGTCCAATTATTAGAATTAACAGGCGATCTAATCTATAGGCGTGAGACACAGGTTTTGCGTCGCACAGTGTCCACTAGAGTGCTGTTGTTTACGTTCGCCACTGCGTCTGCGACGATTACACGTTTCAGATATTTTGACCATTTTCTGTTCAAAATTCATAGATGTAAGTTAACCTTTTGATGGCGTATGATCGTAATAATATCGTGTAGGCAATCTAGTATATTACCAGTGAAAAGTTGTGTTAGGGGCGCTACATTTTCCTGTTGACATACATTTTTCACATATTTTCGCGAATGTGATGGTGTGTTTACACACGTGATGTTTTATGTTCGTCCAGAAATGACTTGACCATGGAGTGAATATGTATATTTAGTGTTTTTGTACGATTAGACTAAAACAATTTAAGTCCTCAAAGGTTAATTTTGGCGTTGTATACTGAGTCAAGGTATAAATATGAAGGTGTTATTTGTGTGTTGTGTGACTTAGGTAAAGACTAGTTATAACATTTAGTCATAAGAAATGGGTGTTATTTAGTTAAATTGGTGATAAACCATGTAAAAGGTGTATAGTCGATATCATACATATATTGTTAGATACAATTAGAGGTATTCCGCTTGAACATATAAAAATTGTTCATAGTGGAATTTAGGGTGTTTACTTATTCTGTCTTATATCGAGGCCTGTTAAATAAACCCCGTCACCTTTGCACCCTTTCTAGATTATAAGTACCTTTCACATCCTATCACACGCACTTTAGCATCATCACAGAGAGATTGGGTTCCGAAAAAGGTATGTGAATCTTGTATCGAGCTTATATGTTGTATTGTGTGTTGTATTTTGTATATTGCAGATATTTTGTGTTGCTTTATATGTGTAAATATGTGTTACTAACTGCTTGCCAGCTCTTAGATTAGTTTTACGTGCTATATAGTTTAGTTTGTGCTTAAAGTTGACATTTGAGAGTGCGATATATGTGTATCTATTTGCATAGCATTTGAATATTTACCGGATTGACAGATAAACATTGTGATTTATATGTGTCTAGATCTGATGAGAGTTTTTGGACAGACAAACATATTTGTTTGGATAGGTCTCATTTCAGAGTTCATATTCTTGATATTACAGGATTGGCTAGTGATTTAAGGCATTTATTGATTGATTTTCAGGGTTTATTGATTATACTGCCACTGGGAGTGTTTACAGGTGTGACCCAGCAGATCTGCACTTGAAGTGAGCTATAACTAGAATTGGTTTTCCCTACTGTAGCTATCAGAGTTGCATCCCTTTGACAGTGTGTAATATTATTGTTTACATTTCAGGATATAGTCTTAGAAATTCAACATTTTAGAAATTGTTGAATACTGTCTTAGTTAAAAGTTAATTAATTTGCTTTAAGCATCTTGGTTTCAGCAGCAGTTAATTTAACTAATTTGCATTTAAGCATTTTGATTTCAGCAGCGATTACTTAGAATTAATTAATTTAGTTTGAATTTAATAAGTTGTCGATTTCAGGCTGCTATGCAGTTGGATTTATTTATTTTTTGTTACAGGTTGGAAATTCACTTTAGAGTTTATAGTGATTAGTGATAAATTGAAGTGGTCATTTATACATATTAAACTGGTGATTTGTGAATATGATTTTTATATTATTATAGTGATTTAGTTATTACGGTGATAGTGTTCACTGTGATCATTTGGCATAGAGGTCCTATTGACTTAGTGTAGTGGGACATTTTTGTATTGAGTGTTATAGTGTTATAGTTATAGTAAATTGTTGATCATGGCTACCTCATCGGGAACAGAGGGTGATCCAATTACACCGGTTAAGGGTGGAGACATTAAGATGCCATCTGAGGAAGAGATGCTCAAGTGTTTAGCGGCGAAGTATAGTTTTACGCCTAAGCCACTGCAGAGAACGTCGACTAGGAAGAGCGTGGCGGAGATGATGCGTGCGACACCTAAGACACCCAGGAATCCTGCAATACCCCCAGTCAGATCTCTAATGAGAGAGGCGTCTATCTCTTCCAGCCTACAAACAGCTAATTCTCATGCAGGGCCGTTGTACCCAGACCCTGTTCACAAGATACCATTGTTTTCAGGTGACGAGCCGCCACCAAAGAATGAGGTCAGCTATCCAGAGTGGTTATATAAGATCAGATGTTTGATCAAGGACCCTAGATATATGGGAAAGCCAAGTTTTACAGGCGATAAAAAGATCTTTACGTGGTACAGCCTGTAAGATCATTTCTCAGCTTGAAGAGGAAGTTAAGGTGGACGCCTATGTTGAGAAATTGAATGCGAGCTTCAGCGAGGTTGGCAAGAAGGGCACCACCATGCAAGAGTTCTTTAACTCAAAGCAGCGCCCTGGTGAAAGCATTACAGCTTTTGGATGTCGGCTGGAATTTGTGCCAGAAACTGCCTTCGAAGGAGGATACCAACACAGGAACTCCAAGAATGAGTTGATGTGTGAGCGGCTATGGTCCGGACTACACTCAACCACCTTGAAGACGGAGACTAGACACAAGGTCGACACCATCCAGGATTACAACACACTGCTGAAGATAATCCGAGAAGTTGACAAGGAGCTGAAGCTAGAAGAGCCAGATCCAGCCCTGCCTTCCAAGAAGCCGCAACACAACCCAGTGTTTGCTGATCAACAGAACTGGCAGCAACAACTGAACAACATAGAGTCCAAGATGGAATCCAAGATGGACACCAAGTTAGCGGACCTTCGGTGCGAGTTGAATTCCAAGTTCGACATGTTGCTCCAGAAGTTATATATGGTTACCATTCAACCGCAGCAAAATATTCAACCCCGAAGTGCACCCAGAGGTTATGGTAGAGGCTTTAGAGGAGGCCCAGGTAGAGGCGATACTGGGAACAACCAAGGACAAGGTTCCGGTAACCAGACACCCGCCTGGCCAGGGAGGTTACGATGACAAGTCCCAGAGGCGTGGTAGATGATCATTTGGTCGAGGCCAAGGTCAACAGAATCGCCCAAACTGAACTCCGCTTCTGTAGCTGGTCAGCCGGAAGTGGGTGATATCAAAGACCAACCCAACGCAGATTTGTTAGAGAGGATAGTAGGCACTGAGAACAAGGCAGATATTTTATTTCATGGTATTAGTACTATTTGTCTTTTAGATAGTGGCAGCATGATTACCACTGTATCTAATACATTTTATCTTTCTTTACCAGATAGGCCGCCTCTTCTCAGCCTAGATAATCAAGGAATTGATGTTTTACTTGCAGATAGATATTCTTGGAATATACTTGGATACAATGAGACTTGTATTTTAATGCCGTTTTTATCTAATTTTGAACTCAATGTACCAGTGTTAGTTGTTCCAGATACCGCATCTAATTTAGTTTGTCCTGTCATTATTGGCACAAATGTTATAGGACGGTGTAAGTCAGCTGCTGAAAGAGAAGCACCTGCAACCGAGACACCTGCATCTGGCAGATATTATTTGACTCTATTGCATGCCAGCCTTGTATGGTACGGTCAACCAACAAGCAAGTAGTCGAGATTGGACCGTACGAGTCCATGACACTTAATGGCATAGCAAGGGGTGTGAGTCACGAAATAGGCAGTGTTGGGACGGAGAATATAGACTCCAATAGTGGCTATCTAATAAGACCACATGTTGTGAAGTTGCCACAAACTGGAAATTGTGCGAAGATGCCAGTTCATTTATGTAACATGACTGCAAAGTCAATATTCACAAAACCAAGATCTAATTTCTGCAAGATCAATGAAGTTAAGATTTTGGACAACTTAGCTTCTGAACTACCGGCAGCGACTGAGGACAAACATATATTTCCTACGGGAGTTACCGATATTGGTCATACTAATCTTGTAAAACAAAAGATTGTACTAACTGATAACACACCATTCAAGCAACCTTACATGAAAATACCGCCTGCAATGTATGAAGTGGTGCGGCAACATTTGAAGGAGATGCTTGAATGTGGTGCTATACGAGATTCCGACAGTCTTGTTCTCAAGAAAGATGGCTCTTTACGCTTTTGCCTAGACTTTAGGATGCTGAACGCCAGAACAAGGAAAGATGTATTAATCGGATCTCGTTACTTTTCGAAATTGGACCTTAGATCATCATATTGGCAGGTTGAACTCGAAGAGGAGGACAAGGACAAAACTGCATTTTCAGTCTGCAACTTCGGATTTTACGAGTGCAACCGTATGCCATTCGGACAATGTAACAGTGGCGCTACTTTTCAGCGTATAATGGAAAAGTGCATGGGCGAGCTACATCTTCGTGAATGTCTTGTATTTATTGACGATATTTTAATCTTTTCCAAGACCTTCGAAGAACATATTCAACGGTTCAACGTTTGGATTATTATGGATTGAAATTGAAACCGTCGAAATGTGAACTCTTTAAAACATCAGTTTCATACCTTGGACACATAATTTCTGAAGAAGGGTTTGGGACTGATCCTATTTCAGATTGGCTTGTCCCGCTGAATATCACCGAACTTAGAACTTTCCTAGGAACTTAGGGGTATTATCGTCGTTTCATAAAGGACTACGCCAGGATAGCCCAGCCGTTAAACAAGTTAATAGAGGGTCAAGCGACAAACAAAAAGGCCAAGAAAGGAAAAAAGAAGGCGAAGAAACCTGTCGAATGGACATGGGGCGAAGCCCAACAGACAGCCTTCGTCACTTTGAAGCAGCAGTTGACGAAACCACCAGTTTTGGCATATGCCGATTTCTCGCAGCCCTTTATTGTCCACACTGATGCTAGCGGTGTTGACTCGGAGCCATTTTGCTGCAGAATCAAGGTGGAGCTGAACGTGTCATTGCCTATGCTAGCCGAGGACTTCGTGCCAGCGAGCGCAATTACCTAGCGCACAAGTTGGAGTTTCTCCCGCTGAAGTGGGCAGTGACAGATAAATTCCACGACTACCTCTTTGGATGTGCCGAATTCGAGGTGTTAACCGACAACAATCCGCTGACATATGTCATGTCGACAGCGAAGCTGGACGCCACAGGTCATCGCTGGATTGCAGCCTTGTCAGCATATAACTTTTCGACAGCTACTCTTCATCGCAAGAAGGAGACAAATCCAGCTGCACGCCCTAGGGTTGAGACTGTTTCGGGATCGGAATCGAGCACGTCAGAAGACAGCAGTGACAGCCAACCGTATATCGTGCCCCAAAGAAGACATTCTTGGAGGATGGCACGTCGACAACCTGTGGTCAGAACCCCTCCCGATAGAAACCGGACTACAAACCCGTTAAATGGAGGCGGTATCATTTGGTCAGAGGCAACCAGCAATAGGGAGCAGTTGGACGCAAGTCGAAACGCTTCCGGTGACAGAACTGTGAATTCCACGGCTAGCAGGATTTCTTCAGTTGCTGACCGAATCCTAGATGTTGGTACTCCAACCACTGGCGTTTCAGAGACTGCAGTGAAACAGTTCTTATGTGAGAACCAGGGTCATCATTGGAATGACAACTTCCGAAATCAGGGCGATCAGCCGCAGGCAACCACAGTCGTGGATAGCAGGCGGTCACCTATCGACCAAGTTCCCATACCAAGAATCAGCCCAAGGAGACCAGTTAGGCAGAGACGACATCCCGACCGATTTGGAGAATGGGCATTGTAGTGAATCTAAGAATTTCTATTATTTTTCAGATTTCATTTCCCTCCAGGGTGGCCCGTTCCATTAAAACAATTATTTGTTACGCGTAGACAGAATATAATGTTTTGTTATTTCTTATCGGTTAGCTTTACTCATTGTAAATTGTAGAAGCGATAAAGATACCGATTAATGAAATAACATATTTTCCTTTCAGGTAACCGAATGGATTTAATAATTCATCAGGATAGAAGAAAGTTGTTTATTTTGCTCGTTAATACAAAACCTTGTAGTTTTCAGAGAAAAGCAGAATAAATTCACATTTATTTTGTAGGTGTTCTTAATATCCTTATTGTCATTTGTATATAGATGTATTTTAATATTTTAGATCATGACTGTCCGGAATATGGTTATATTCTGTCCAGGCAACCAACTATGTTTTAATTTTCTTAATACTTTCAGGGCATTAACTACTCTGTGTTAATAGGTAATAAGGCAATATGAGTTGCTCCCCTTAACAAGGATTGATGAGACAAGGTTTTACGAGTTGTCTCCCTTGGAGAATCAACAATATCATTATATTCTTTGTATCAGTCCATAGGGATTACCATGGAATACACTGGAAATACACCAGGAGGTATTTCAAGACAGTGGGGGGATGTGTAACCGAGTGTTTATAAAGTGTTTTGATAAGATCAATTGTTTTAACTATATTTATATGCTAAGCTGGCAAGCGCTCGTACTAACTGTTTCGTGGTTTACTATGTTGCGTACTGTTTTGTCTCTGTCTTTATTGTGTCGATATGGAGTGAGTGAATGGTTTAGAGGGTTTATCGAAGGATGAGAAGTTCTCACTGCATGCACGGGGTTGACACCCGATAACCCCTTATTGGCGCTAAAATTACTAACTCCCGCCTTCCTACCTCTACCTACGTGGCATTCTACATCTAGCTTTCTGAGGGTAAGGTCGCGAGACCAAACTTAGCTATAGATTGATAGTTTCTAGATAGGCTTTGCCATATTATATAAGCTCTTATCTTTGAGCATATTTATTGAGAAACGCATGGAAGCGATTCTGGTAAGACTGTTTTAAGTGTTTTTATAGTATACATGTACGTGAAATGTTGCATTTGCTGAATTATGCCGTTTAGCTTATCTGATAGATTTTCACTTAGTTTTACCGTTGTTGTTCTTATATGCTTCAGGCTCAAAATAATGGTTTGATTCGTATATTGCGAACCTGGACGAATAAATAGTTTAAACCTGGGAAGTTTTATGTGTTTAAATCTTACACCCGAGACCCGGTTATACTTACATTTAGATCTTAGTGATATAAATGAGAGTAACGCCTGAGTCCTCCTGGCATATGTCACTAGTTGTTATCGTTCCCCGCGGGAGGGAAACTGGCCCTATACCCCTACTATCTATACTACTATCATTAACACTATCCTTAAGGGAGTATGTTCGTTTGCTGTAAATACATATTATTATTATTATTATTATTATTATTATAACGACCCCATCCGATAGTGCTATGGGAATTGTAGGACATATCGAAGTAACAATAATCTCCGCATTGAGTCATAATCGAAGGTGATATCCACTGGGACACCTTAGAGTTGAAAGAGTTAAAATGGAAGAAATACAACTGATGTCATTCCAAACAAACATAGTCCAGTTATTTCCCAGTATATGCCTTCATCCAAGAACTAAATATCGCCCGTTTATATCTCGGCAGTGTCCATTGTTATTTTCCGGCAATTTTGCAGATTAGGCAAATGTATGTTGCAATGTGTGTACATGGAGATAATAATGAGATTGATTATAAATAAGAGATAAATACGGGTCCATTTATTATAACAGATAACTGACCGACCGAACGACCAACAGACTGACCAAAGACAGCTCGCCATAATTCGTGTGTGGCATTCTGGCTCCCCGCAGATCTATTCTTAAGATAGATCGCTGGGATACATCGCGGTGCGCTTCAATCTCCACGCAGAGTTATCGTTCCTTGCACTCACACTCGTTCCTCTGCTAACTACTAAATTACACGATTTTGGTAAAACCTTTTAAATTGGAATATGTTTGCCTGAAACTTATTTATTTCTTGTGTAAATATCATTTTCAGAATATCTGCAAATTAGATGTTGCAAGATTTGAAATAATGCATGAAAACAATTTAGTTTTAATCGGGACTATTTTACTACAAAAATAATACGTACTTAGGTCTCCTCAATCGAAACGCATATATATGCAAACATTTCAAACCGAAGAACGATAGCAGAAAATTACTAAAAAAAATTAACTCTTAGAAATAAAAATTGAAATTATTTAATATAGGTTTATAATTTATCTTTGCAGATCACGCAAAAGGATTTATTATAAACATCGTCATAACTTTTTGAATAATCACGTGACCTAACCGTTCGCCCTACTTCCTTTGACGTTGACAGAGTCAAATGTGGAACGAGTGTACTCTGGGTAGAGATTGGGTGCGCCTGTTAAACAGGCAATCACTCCGCCAGCCGTTGAACTCAAATACAAAATATAGTAAATCAGTTGGGAAAACTTAATACGTTTTAAATCCTTTTTTGAGATTATTTAATCATTGTTTCCAAAAGATTATAATTGCATCCACATACTAAATACTTCAAAGAGTATATTTATCACGCTACAGCATTATATATATTGTGTGTTGGCGTAATAGAATAGACTAGAATTACATAGTTCATGTCAAGGTAAAGTTGTAACCTATTATTTAATATACTATTTAATATTAAATAACTTGGATAGGCAAGGCATAGAGTAGTAGATATACCAGGGTAATTGAAAGGGGTCGTCATATTATATAATGGTTTATGTAGAAATCAAAGGAGCTCCGAGTATGAACACGAGTGATGATTTTTATAGAAATCAAAGGAGCTCCGAGTATGCGTTTGTAGGGCTATTCTTCGTTATGTTCAAGGAA
Source organism: Cyrtodaria siliqua (assembly GCA_037043455.1). NCBI lineage: Eukaryota > Metazoa > Mollusca > Bivalvia > Adapedonta > Hiatellidae > Cyrtodaria > Cyrtodaria siliqua. Next base: position 30,713 of record JAWPHD010003369.1, on the reverse strand, counting down.
AGGTCAGTTTACCCGATTTCAACAATTACATTTCTAGACTTATTTAATTGTTATTTCGAAAGCTCCTTTGAAAGGATACTTAATCTTATTTCACTACCTAGATTAACTTCATCCCAATCTTAACCAAACTGACCCAGAATGCGAATATTGCAATAAGTGCCTGTTTTCTTTAGCAATTTGTTCAGGTCCAATCGATTTGTACTTAATAGTTTAAATTATTTAACATATTACTATTTGTAACTGCTAGCACTGTAGTAGGCGGACTATGCTATGTGGAAAAATACTTCAGAAAAAACGTCACATGGTATAGTGAGTATCTAACTATACAAACAACATTTACGAACAAAATAAATCTGGATAAATCAAACAAAACAATTAAATTACCAAGAAAATACTTTTTATTCATTCTATTATTGCAAATTCTGCAATTTAGCATAGTTTGGAATAAGGCACCTAGAAAAGAACTTTCGCAGATTTTGGCTGTTTTATCTTTTATTACACGAAATAATAAACCATGTTCATTGGTATGTATACAGTTTTATCAAATTGTTTTATTTTTATAATTTAATACGAGCATGCATTTTAAGTATGCGTTAATAAATATAGACTGTTGAACGGCACACATGCATACTTGTATGACCTCTACACATGGAAATAGTTTGGAAGAACGGTGTGTAACGTCATATGTCAGAACATTTTAGGCTATATATGACGGTCGATTGTTTGTGTTGAAGTCAGACCACCTACTTATTCCTGTGTAGAACCAGTACTGTACACCTCCCGCCATCCGTAAGAATCGACACTTTCTCACTTGATAAGTCGAGATTACAACAAGCAATCAAAGACCATTTTCAATAGAAAGTACTTAAATTATCAAATGTAGGCGAACATCGGACGTTGCGTCTTATGTAGTATTGGAGTGCGTGGTTCAGTGGTAGAGCGCCGAACTTCAGATCGAAAGATCGTGGGTTCGATCCTCGCCATTGCCATGTTATTTATCCTTGAGCAAGATAATTAATCCACATTGCTTAGTACTGGTTCTACACAGGAAACCTGCACATAATCTTCGAAAGGGGGTGTTGCAGTATCGATAGATAGATAGATAGATAGATAGTAAGGAGTTTATAAAGCGTCTGAGTATACATGTATATAACTACTTCAATACTGAGGCCAAATCAAACAATAAATAAATAGCGTCCGTTTATTTCCCGTCCATGTCCAGATAATTCGCGGTAAATCTTTTGATAAAATCAATACTATAATTGTTTAAGCTGTGTGAAGTCGGCTGTGAGTTCGAAGATCGTAGATCGACATTCAATATCGAGCTGGGTTTTCAATGTCAAGCTAGCTCTGAGATCGATATTCGGTTAAACTTATAAGAAGGCATACTGAATACAGAGATAGGTTTGAATTTCGAGCTGGCTCTGAGATCGATATTCGTTTTAAACATACACCAAAGCATTTTGAATACAGAGCTGGGTTTGAAATTCGAGCTGGCTTTGAGATCGATATTCGTTTTGAACATACATCGTCATTTTGAATGCAGAGCTGGGTTTGAATACAGAGCTGGCTCTGAGATCGATATTCGTTATGAACGTACACCAAGGCATTATGAATGCAGAGTTGGGTATAATACAGAGCTAGCTCTGAACTCGATATTCGTTTTAATCGCACATCAAGTCATTTTGAATATCGAGCTGGATTTGAATTTTGAGCTGGCTCTGAGATCGATATTCATTTTAAACTTACACCAAGGCATTTTGAATACAGAGCTGGGTTTGAATTTCGAGCTGGCTCTGAGATCGATATTCGTTTTAAACGTATAACGAGGCATTTTGAATACAGAGCTGGGTTTGAATTTCGAGCTGGCTCTGAGATCGGTATTCATTTTAAACGTATAACAAGCCATTTTGAATATAGAGCTGGATTTGAATTTCGAGCTGGCTCTGAGATCGATATTCGTTTTAAACGTATAACTAGGCATTTTGAATACAGAGCTGGATTTGAATTTCGAGCTGACTTTGAGATCGATATTCGTTTTAAACGAATAACAAGGCAATTTGAATATCGAGCTGGGTTTGAATTTCGAGCTGGCTCTGAGATCGATATTCGTTTTAAACATACACCAAGCCATTTTGAATATCGAGCTGGATTTGAATTTCGAGCTGGCTCTGACATCGATATTCGTTTTAAACGTATAATAAGGCATTTTGAATATCGGGCTGTGTTTGAATTTCGAGCTTGCTCTGAGATCGATATTCGTTTGAAACATAAACCAAGCCATTTTGAATATCAAGCTGGGTTTGAATTTCGAGCTGGCTCTGAGATAGATATTCGTTTTAAACTTACACCAAGTTATTTTGAATACAGAGCTGGGTTTGAATTTCGAGCTGGCTCTGAGATTGATATTCGTTTTAAACGTATAACAAGGTATTTTGAATACAGAGCTGAGTTTGAATTTCGAGCTGACTCTGAGATCGATATTCGTTTTAAACGTATAAGGCATTTTGAATACAGAGCTGGGTTTGAATTTCGAGCTGGCTCTGAGATCGATATTCGTTTAAACCCAGCTCTGTATTAAGAATGCCTTGTTATACGTTTAAAACGAATATCGATCTCAGAGCCAGCTCGGAATTCAAACCCAGCTCTGCATTCATAATACATTGGTGTACATTTAAAACGAATATCGATCTCAGAGCCAGCTCGAAATTCAAACCCAGCTTTGTATTCAGTATGCCTTCTCATAAGTTTAACCGAATATCGATCTCAGGGCCATCTCTGTATTCAAACCCAGCTCTGCATTCATAATGCCTTGGAGTACGTTTAAAACGAATATTCTCAGAGCCAGCCTGAATTCAAACCCAGTTCTGTATTCACTTTGCCTTCTTATAAGTTTAACCGAATATCGATCTCAGAGCTAGCTCGACATTGAAAACCCAGCTCGATATTGAATGTTGATCTACGATCTTCGATCTCATAGCCAACTTCTCACAACCACATAATAGAGGGCCCCATGAAAGACTTATTATTATTATTGTTAAATAGATGGTCGATCGTGGTTGGTTTAGTCGGTGGAAAATACAACATTCAACGATTTCAATAAAAGGTAAATATACAAACTATGAAACAATGATTAAATAATAATTATATGACGAATATTGTTGTGCTTAATGAATTACTGTCAATTATGAATAGGATGTGATGATTATACCCCAAATCACTCGGATGTAAGACAATGCTGATCATATCTCTTATCTACACCACTGCGCGACACTATATAACACTTCAACAACACTTACAGACAATACCTCGTGTTCCTGTATACTTGCATTGTCAATCCTAGATGTAATCTCATCCGCATGATGTTTACTCGGCTTATTTAACGTTTCATAACATCAATAACAATTATAAAGTGCATCACATGTAGCCAATGCGCAATATCTTGAACAATTGAAAACTAGTTTGTATAAAGAATGATGTATCCGTTTAATACCATGTAAGAACTCACAACATATCCATACTTCACCCATATTGGGGCATGGGCTCCCTCCTCTACGCCCCCCTCCCCCACGCTGTTTTCATTTTTGTTTTACATATTTTGTGTTGCTTTGGTCAATTCTTACACATATAGCTATGTTGCCCCCCACCCCACATCCCACCTCCGCCTTCACCCCGCCTCCCCCACCCACTCGAAATACATTTTTAAATAGTTTTCTTTTACATTTCAGAGTTATTTATGTTCACTTTTTGTACATATAGCTATATTGCCGATCCACCCCAACACCCCACCGCGCCTTCCCAGCTTACTCTAAACCCCCCACCTCCACACTCTTTTCCAGCTGGCTCTGAGATCGATATTCGTTTAAAACGTGAAACAAGTCATTTTGAATATCGAGCTGGGTTTGAATTTCGAGCTGGCTTTGATATCGGTATTCGTTTTCAACGTATAACAAGCCATTTTGAATATCTATCTGGGTTTGAATTTCGAGCTGGCTCTTTGCTTGGAGGGTCAAGGTCACACCCACATTTCCTTTGTCACGTTTCGATGTACCACCCACGATACAACTATAAGAAAAAATTGAAAGGTCTAGTGCATACAGTTTGTGAATTAGTGGCCTAAACGCAAAAGTTGAACGTACAAATTATTATCTGCCCTTACTTGGAAGGTCAAGGTCACTTCCACATTTGCTTTGTCACGTATGTACCACCCAAGATACAACTACAAGCAACGTCTGAAAGGTCTAGTGCATACAGTTTGTGAGAAAACGACCTAAACGCAAAACCTGAATGTTGACGCGGCCACCGCCACCGCTGCCGCCGGAAAAGCAACACCTGTGTCTCTAAGGCGAGACAAGATACGAGTTTCGAACTGGGGAGTGAGATTGTGGGGGGGGGGGGGGGGGGGGGGGAGGGGGGGGGGGCGGGGGGGGGTGTGCGAACACAGCTTATAGGTGTAAGAATTGACCAAACAACACAGAATATGTAAAGAAAACATCATTGATGTTCAAGTGGTGGTTCGATGCGGGAGTGAGGGTGGGGGGCAAACATAGCTATCTGTGTAAGAATTGACCAAAACAACACAGAAATATGGTAAAAAAATTAATTCGAGTGTGGGTGGAGTGGGTATGGGCAACATAGCTAATAGCTATATGTGTAAGTATTGAGAAAAAACAAAACAGAAATAGGGTAAACAAAAAGCGAGGGGGAGGGTGTCAACATAGTAAGAATTGACCACATAATTTATTTTTCTGTACATATTTCTGTGTTGTTTTGGTCAGTTTTTTACACATATTAGCTATGTTGCCACTCCCAATCCCACCCCTCGCCTTTCACCCCACGCCTCCCCACCCACTCGAAAACACATTTTTTAAATATTTTTCTTTTACATTTCAGTGTTATTTTATTGGTCACTTCTTACACATATAGCTGCGTTGCCACCCCCCTCCCCCACACCCCCTCGATCAACCTCAATCGCGCCTTCCCCCCAACCCCCTCTCCCACACTTGAAACGCATTTAAAATTGTATTTTTTTTTCATATTTCTATATTTTTGGCCACGTCCTTACACATAGCTATGTTGCCACCCCCCCACCCCACCACAATCCCCCACCACCACCATCCCTCGAAATTCTTTTTATTTATTTATTTTACATTTTTCTGTGTTGTTTTGGTCAATTCTTACACATAAACCTATGTTGACTCCCACCCCCCTCCCCCACACCCGAAAGTCTTTTTTTTTTTACATAATTATGTGGTCAATTCTTACTATGTTGACACCCCTCCCCCCTCTCTTTTTGTTTACATATTTCTGTTTTGTTTTTTCTCAATACTTACACATATAGCTATTAGCTATGTTGCCCATACCCACTCCCCACACTCGAATTTATCTTTTTACCATATTTCTGTGTTGTTTTGGTCAATTCTTACACATATAGCTATGTTGCCCCCACCCCATTCCCGCATCGACCCACCACTTGAAACTCGATGTGTTTTCTTTACTTATTTCTGTGTTGTTTGGTCAATTCTTACACCTATAGCTGTGTTCGCACCCCACCCCCACCCCCACCCCCATATCATTCCACAGTCGAAACTTGTATTTGTCTCGCCTTTTCGAAGAAAAAAAAGAGACACAGGTGTGGCTTTTCCGGCGGCAGCAGCGGCGGTGGCCGCGTCAACATTCAAGTTTTGCGTTTAGGTCGTTTTCTCACAAACTGTATGCACTAGACCTTTCAAACGTTACTTATAGTTGTATCTTGGGTGGTACATCGCAACGTGACAAAGCAAATGTGGAAGTGACCTTGACCCTCAAAGTAAGGGCAGATAACCTAATAATAAACTGTATGCACATCGTGGGTCGTACATTGAAACGTGACAAAGCAAATGTGGGTGTGACCTTGACCTTCCATGCAAAGAGCCAGCTCGAAATTCAAACCCAAGTCGATATTCAAAATGGCTTGTTATACGTTTAAAACGAATACCGATATCAGAGCCAGCTCGAAATTAAAACCCAGCTCGATTTTCAAAATGACTGGGTTCACGTTTAAAATAAATATCGATCTCAGAGCCAGCTGGAAATTCAAACCCAGCTCTGCATTCAAAATGACTGTGTATGTTTAAAACGAATATCGATTTCAGAGCCAGCTCAGTATTCAAACACAACTCTGCATTCAAAATGACTCGGTGTCAGTTTAAAACGAATATCGATCTCAGATCTAGCACGAAATTCAAATCCAGCTCGATATTCAAAATGGCTTGGTGTATGTTTTAAACGGATATCGATCTCTGAGCCGGCTCGAAATTCAAACTAAGCTCGAAATTCAAAATGCGCTGTTCTATGTTTAAAATGAATACCGATCTCAGAGCCAGCTCGAAATTCAAACCCAGCTCTGCATTCAAAATGACTTTGTGTATGTTTAAAACGAATATCGATCTCAGAGCCAGCTCGAAATTCAAACCCAGCTCTGTATTCACAATGCCTTGTTATACGTTTAAAACGAATATCGATCTCAGAGCCAGCTTGAAATTCAAACCCAGCTCGATATTGAAAATGGCTTGTTATACGTCTAAAACGAATACCGATCTCAGAGCCAGCTCGAAATTCAAACCCAGATCGATATTCAAAATGACTTGGTTCACGTTTAAAACGAATACCAATCTCAGAGCCAGCTCGAAATTGAAACCCAGCTCTGCATTTAAAATGATTTTGTGTATGTTTAAAACGAATATCGATCTCAGAGCCAGCTTGAAATTCAAACCCAGCTCGATATTCAAAATGACTTGGTTCACTTTTAAAACGAAAATCGATCTCAGAGCCTGCTCGAAATTCAAAATGAATTGTATGTTTGTAACGAATATCGATTTCAGAGCCAGCTCAAAATTCAAATCCAGCTCGATATTCAAAATGACTTCGTGTATCTTTAAAACGAATATCGATCTCAGTGCCAACTCGAAATTCAAACCCAGATCTGTATTAAAAATGCCTTGTTATACGTTTAAAACGAATATCGATCACAGAGCCAGCTCGAAATTCAAACCTAGCTCGATATTCAAAATGGCCTGCTATACGTTTAAAACGAATACCGATCTCAAAGCCAGCTCGAAATTCAAACCCAGCTCGATATTCAAAATGACTTGGTTCACGTTTAAAACGAATATCGATCTCATGGCCAGCTCGAAATTCAAACCCAGCTCTGCATTCAAACTGACTTTGTGTATGTTTAAAACGAATATTGATCTCAGAGCCAGCTCGAAATTCAAACCCACCTCGATATTCAAAATGACTTGGTTCACGTTTAAAACGAATATCGATCTCAGACCCAGCTCGAAATTCAAACCCAGCTCGATATTCAAATGACTTGCATCACGTTTAAAACAAATATTGATCTCAGAGCCAGCTCGAAATTCAAACCCAGCTCTGCATTCAAAATGATTTTGTGTATGTTTAAAACGAATACCGATCTCAGAGCCAGCTCGAAATTAAAACCCAGCTCGATTTTCAAAATGACTGGGTTCACGTTTAAATAAATATCGATCTCAGAGCCAGCTGGAAATTCAAACCCAGCTCTGCATTCAAAATGACTGTGTATGTTTAAAACGAATATCGATTTCAAAGCCAGCTCAGTATTCAAACACAACTCTGCATTCAAAATGACTCGGTGTCAGTTTAAAACGAATATCGATCTCAGATCCAGCACGAAATTCAAATCCAGCTCGATATTCAAAATGGCTTGGTGTATGTTTTAAACGGATATCGATCTCTGAGCCGGCTCGAAATTCAAACTTAGCTCGAAATTCAAAATGCGCTGTTCTATGTTTAAAATGAATACCGATCTCAGAGCCAGCTCGAAATTCAAACCAAGCTCTGCATTCAAAATGACTTTGTGTATGTTAAAAACGAATATCGATCTCAGAGCCAGCTCGAAATTCAAACCCAGCTCTGTATTCAAAATGCCTTGTTATACGTTTAAAACGAATATCGATCTCAGAGTCAGCTTGAAATTCAAACCCAGCTCGATATTGAAAATGGCTTGTTATACGTCTAAAACGAATACCGATCTCAGAGCCAGCTCGAAATTCAAACCCAGATCGATATTCAAAATGACTTGGTTCACGTTTAAAACGAATACCAATCTCAGAGCCACCTCGAAATTGAAACCCAGCTCTGCATTTAAAATGATTTTGTGTATGTTTAAAACGAATATCGATCTCAGAGCCAGTTCGAAATTCAAACCCAGCTCGATATTCAAAATGACTTGGTTCACTTTTAAAACGAATATCGATCTCAGAGCCTGCTCGAAATTCAAAATGACTTGTATGTTTGTAACGAATATCGATTTCAGAGCCAGCTCGAAATTCAAATCCAGCTCGATATTCAAAATGACTTCGTGTATGTTTAAAACGAATATCGATCTCAGTGCCAACTCGAAATTCAAACCCAGCTCTGTATTAAAAATGCCTTGTTATACGTTTAAAACGAATATCGATCACAGAGCCAGCTCGAAATTCAAACCTAGCTCGATATTCAAAATGGCCAGTTATACGTTTAAAACGAATACCGATCTCAAAGCCAGCTCGAAATTCAAACCCAGCTCGATATTCAAAATGACTTGGTTCACGTTTAAAACGAATATTGATCTCATGGCCAGCTCGAAATTCAAACCCAGCTCTGCATTCAAACTGACTTTGTGTATGTTAAAAACGAATATTGATCTCAGAGCCAGCTCGAAATTCAAACCCACCTCGATATTCAAAATGACTTGGTTCACGTTTAAAAACGAATATCGATCTCAGAGCCAGCTCGAAATTCAAACCCAGCTCGATATTCAAATGACTTGGATCACGTTTAAAACGAATATTGATCTCAGAGCCAGCTCGAAAATCAAACCCAGCTCTGCATTCAAAATGATTTTGTGTATGTTTAAAACGAATACCGATCTCAGAGCCAGCTCAGTATTCAAACACAGCTCTGCATTCAGAATGACTCGGTGTAAGTTTAAAACGAATATCGATCTCAGAGCCAGCTCGGAATTCAAACACAACTCTGCATTCATAATGCCTTAGTGTATGTTTATAACGAATATCGATCTCAGAGCCAGCTCGAAATTCAAACCCAGCACTGCATTCAAAATGACTTTGTGTATGTTTATAAAGAATATCGATCTCAGAGCCATCTCAGTATTCAAACACAGCTCTGCATTCAGAATGACTCGGTGTAAGTTTAAAACGAATATCGATCTCAGAGCCAGCTCGAAATTCAAACACAACTCTGCATTCATAATGCCTTAGTGTATGTTTATAACGAATATCGATCTCAGAGCCAGCTCGAAATTCAAACCCAGCACTGCATTCAAACTGACTTTGTGTACGTTTAAAACGAATATTGATCTCAGAGCCAGCTCGAAATTGAAACCCACCTCGATATTCAAAATGACTTGGTTCACGTTTAAAACGAATATTGATCTCAGAGCCAGCTCGAAATTCAAACCCAGCTCGATATTCAAATGTCTTGGATCACGTTTAAAACGAATATTGATCTCAGAGCCAGCTCGAAATTCAAACCCAGCTCTGCATTCAAAATGATTTTGTGTATGTTTAAAACGAATACCGATCTCAGAGCCAGCTCAGTATTCAAACACAGCTCTGCATTCAGAATGACTCGGTGTACGTTTACAACGAATATCGATCTCAGAGCCAGCTCGACATTCAAACACAGCTCTCCATTCATAATGCCTTGGTGTACGTTTACAACGAATATCGATCTCAGAGCCAGCTCGAAATTCAAACCCAGCTCTGTATTCAGTATGCCTTCTATAAGTTTACCCGAATATCGATCTCAGAGCCATCTTTGTATTCAAACCCAGCTCTGCATTCATAATGCCTTGGTGTACGTTTCAAACGAATATCAATCTCAGAGCTAGCTCGAAATTCAAACCCAGATCTGTATTCAGTATGCCTTCTTATAAGTTTAACCGAATATCGATCACAGAGCTAGCTTGACATTGAAAACCCAGCTCGATATTGAATGTCGATCTACGATCTCACAGCCAACTTCACAGAGCTAATTTTTCATGTTATTTAGGGTTAGTGTTTTTATTTTATTGAGGTATTTGTGTGGGGGGAGGTGGGTGGGGTGCTATAATGCATTTTCCTGATATTGACCAGTTAATTTTCTGTCCAGTTGTTTGCCGGATGCGCTGATGTCACCCAGTGTTGATAATTGTGTACACATGCGTGAAGGGTTCGGGATCAAGTTTCTGAAATGAGAAATACTACTACTAATTAATAGCGTTTATCATGCAGATTTGCACTTCTGCCAAATAAAGGGGTGACCTAATAAATTTTGCTTTATTATGCAAGTTGACCAATATAGCAAATCAATGCGGAATCCCTCGTCGTTTGTTGTACGTTACGTTATCTGACGTCATGCACGTAACGTTGCCTGACGTCATAAAACAAACAAAAAAAACAACAAAATGGCGGAGTCCTCGATAAGCGTAACATTCTGAGAAATAGGTAATAATGGTAATTCATACAAAAAATGTGGATAATCTACATGATAAATAGAATATTATGTCAGTACCTTTTACTATCAAGTTTATCAGGCTTGGCACGAAAACGAAGAATGACTCGGCAGAGCTTCGCCATTATTCGTTTTCTAAGCCTCGCCTAATAAACTTGATAGTAAAAGGCACTGACATAATATCCTCTATTTCTTTCCAAAGTAGCGTACTCGTAACAAAATTAATTGATCATCTTAAAATTTGACTTCATCCAGTTGTAATGCATTATTAATTTATAACGGGAAATATTTGTACATAAATTACCTGTTTAGACTATGTCTTCTGCGTTTACGTTTTTACAGTTACATTTACTTTTGTTGACATTATAACTACCATAAACAATTAAAAAATGCAACGCAATCAAAAACAAATAAGAAAACGACACAATAAAGTCACAAACAAGAGGTCCATTCACTCTGTCGCAAATTGTTTATATTAATATTCCATGCTATGATATATATGCTGTTGTTGAGTTGTATATACTATATCAACCGTGAAGTAGAAGCCGTATTAAATAAAATCACAAACGCTGGTCCATTACTATACAACTGTTCTCAGCCGTTGTTCCCTGAAACATTTAAACTATTTTTAAGACCTGCCCTGGCAGTTGCAGCTGGTTTCATCCATCAAATCTGGGATTTATAAAATCGTACGAACAAATACACAGGAAAAGCTTCACTTTCACGCACCCTGGCGGAGGTAACTAATGTATACAAATATTAACTCATCTATAATAGTTTTATTGTTTTCTCATGAAACCAATCATGAACAAATATATATGATATGTGTGCTGTTTCCGTGCGCATGTGTCTACCACGTGTGTTGTACATGTATGTGCGCCCACGTGTGATTGTCTGTCTGTCTGTCGGCCAGCCTGCGTGTGTGTCAGCCTGCGTGTTTGTCGGTTTGCATGATTTGTGCAGACAGACAATACAGTATTCATCTTTCTCTCTCTCTCTCTCTCTCTCTCTCTCTCTCTCTAAAAAGATGAGATAAGAAGACGTATTGTTCATATACAATATATGGTCCATTTATTTCCCAGCAGTGTCCAGTTATTCATAGCTATGTCCGGTTGTTTCACAGTACGTTATTCCGTCTATACCGTATCACTGCCCTGATATAATAGAGTATTGTTACGGATATTATCAGCGAGATAAAAAAAGAGATATGATGACAGATTTTTCAAATACAATATATGATCCAGTTATATCCCGGTGATGTCCATTTATTTCCCAGCTATGTCCAGTTATTTCCCAGGACGTTATTCCGTCTACCATCTCACTTCCCTGATATAATAGAGTATTGTTAGGGATATAATGAGCGGGAAAACATGAACTATGACTACACATTGTTCAAATACAATATATGGTCCACTTATTTCCCGGCAATATCAAGTCATTTCCCAGCTATCTTCAGTTATTTCCCAGCACGTCATTCCGTCGACCATATCGCTGTCCTGATATAATAAAGTATTGTTACGGATATTATGAGCGCAAAAACACGAAAGATGAGTCCAGTTATTTACCAGCACGTTTTTCCTTCTAGCATATCACTGCCATGAGATAATACAGTATCTTTACGGATATTATGAGCGAGAAAGCACGAAAGATGAAATATGATGACTTATTGTTCATATACAGTATATGGTCCAGTTATGACTCATTACGTATTTTCCGTCTAGCATATCTCTGCCCTGATATAATAGAGTATTGTTACAGATTTTAATACCTCATTAGAGAGCTTAACATAAAAGTGGGCGGAAAAACGTCTTAGATAACATATGATATTCAAATATAATATATGGTCCAGTTATTTCCCAGCTATGTCCAGTTATTTCCCAGCATGTTATTCCGTCTACCATATCGCTGCCCTGATATAATAAAGTATTGTTACGGATATTATGAGCGAGAAAACATGAAAAATGAGATATGATGACATATTGTTCAAATACAATATATGGTCCAGTTATTTCTCGGTGATGTCCATTTATTTCCCAGCTATGTCCAGTTATTTCCCAGCACATTATTCCGTCTACCATATCACTTACCTGATATAATACAGTATTGTTATGGATATTATGAGCGGGAAAACATGAAAGATGTGATGACATATTGTTCAAATACAGTATATAGTCCAGTTTTTTCCCGGCAATATCCAGTTATTTCACAGGTATGTCCAGTTATTTCCTAGCACGTGTTTTAGGTCTACCATATTAATACCCTGATATAATAGAGTATTGTTACGGGTTTTATTACCTCATTAGAGAGTTTGACATATAACTGGGCGAAAAAAACGTCTTAGATAAGATATTATATTCAATATAATATATGGTCCAGTTATTTCCCAAGAATGTCCAGTTATTTCCCAGCTATGTCCAGTTATTTCCCAGCACTTTATTCCGTGTACCATATGGCTGCCCTCATATAATAAAGTATTGTAACGGATATTATAAGCCAGAAAACTTGAAAAAATGAGATATGATGACATATTGTTTAAATACAATATATGGTCCAGTTGTTTTCCGGTGATGTCCAGTTATTTCCCAGCTATGTCCAGTTATTTCCTTGCACGTTTTTCCCATCTAGTACTGCCCTGAAATAATAGAGTATTGTAACGGATATTATGAGCGAGAAAAAATGAAAGATGAGATATGATGACATTGTTCAAATACAGTATATGGTCCAATTTTTCTCCAGGCTGTGTCCAATTGTTTCCCAGCGGTTATTTTCCTCTAACATTGGTACCGCTCTAATTTAATAGAGTGTTATTGGTTTTACTATTGCCTCATTAATGAGGTTGACATGAGGGATGAGCGGGAAAACATTGAAGTTGAGATATGATGACATATTATTGAGCTACATAATAATGTCCAGTTTTTTCCCTGCTGTGTCCAGTTATTTCCCGGCGGTTTGGCGGTTATTTTCCTCTAACAATGGTACCGCTCTGATCTAATAGAGTGTTATTGGTCATACTATTGCCTCATTAGTGTGGTTGGCATGAGAGATGAGCGGGAAAACATTGGAGATGAGTTATGATAACATATTATTGCGATACACAATAATGTCCATTTTTTTCCCGGTTGTGTCCATTCATTTCCCGGCGGTTATTTTCCTCTAACAATGGTACCACTCTGATGTAATAGAGTGTTATTGGTTATACTATTGCCTCATTATTGAGGTTGACATGAGGGATGAGCGGGAAAACATTGGAGATGAGATATGATAACATATTATTGAGATACACAATAATGTCCAGTTTTCCCCCGGCTGTGTCCAGTTATTTGCCAGCTGTTATTTTCCTGTAACAATGGTACCGCTCTAATTTAATAGAGTGTTATTGGTTATACTATTGCCACGTTAGTGAGGTTGGCATGAGAGATGAGCGGGAAAACATTGGAGATGAGATATGATATTATATTATTGAGATACACAATAATGTCCAGTTGTTTCGCTTCTGTGTCCAGATATTTCCCGGCGGTTATTTTCCTCTAACAATGGTACTGCTCTAATTTAATAGAGTGTTATTGGTTCTACTATTGCCTCATTAATGAGTTTGACATGGGGGATGAGCGGGAAAACATTGGAGTTGAGAAATGATAACATATTATTGAGATACACAATAATGTCCAGTTTTTCCCGGCTGTGTCCAGTTATTTCCCGGCGGTTATTTTCCTCGAACAATGGTACCGCTCTGATTTAATAGAGTGTTATTGGTTTTACTATTACCTCATTTATGAGGTTGTCATGAGAGATGAGCGGGAAAACATTGGAGATGAGATATGATAACATATTTTTGAGATACACAATAATGTCCAGTTTTTTCCCGGCTGTGTCCAGTTATTTCCCGGCGGTTATTTTCCTCTAACAATGGTACCGGTCTGATTTAATAGAGTGTTATTGGTTATACTATTGCCTCATTAATGAGTTTGACATGGGGGATGAGCGGGAAAACATTGGAGTTGAGAAATGATAACATATTATTGAGATACACAATAATGTCCAGTTTTTCCCGGCTGTGTCCAGTTATTTCCCGGCGGTTATTTTCCTCGAACAATGGTACCGCTCTGATTTAATAGAGTGTTATTGGTTATACTATTACCTCATTAATGAGGTTGTCATGAGAGATGAGCGGGAAAACATTGGAGATGAGATATGATAACATATTTTTGAGATACACAATAATGTCCAGTTTTTTCCCGGCTGTGTCCAGTTATTTCCCGGCGGTTATTTTCCTCTAACAATGGTACCGGTCTGATTTAATAGAGTGTTATTGGTTATACTATTGCCTCATTAATGAGTTTGACATGAGGGATGAGCGGGAAAACATTGGAGTTGAGATATGATAACATATTATTGAGATACACAATAATGTCCAGTTTTTCCCGGCTGTGTCCAGTTATTTCCCGGCGGTTATTTTCCTCGAACAATGGTACCGCTCTGATTTAATAGAGTGTTATTGGTTATACTATTACCTCATTAATGAGGTTGTCATGAGAGATGAGCGGGAAAACATTGGAGATGAGATATGATAACATATTTTTGAGATACACCATAATGTCCATTTTTTTCCCGGCTGTGTCCAGTTATTTCGCGGCGGTTATTTTCCTCTAACAATGGTACCGGTCTGATTTAATAGAGTGTTATTGGTTATACTATTGCCTCATTAATGAGTTTGACATGAGGGATGAGCGGGAAAACATTGGAGTTGAGATATGATAACATATTATTGAGATACACAATAATTTCCAGTTTTTCCCGGCTGTGTCCAGTTATTTCCCGGCGGTTATTTTCCTCTAACAATGGTACCGGTCTGATTTAATAGAGTGTTATTGGTTATACTATTGCCTCATTAATGAGTTTGACATGAGGGATGAGCGGGAAAACATTGGAGTTGAGATATGATAACATATTATTGAGATACACAATAATGTCCAGTTTTTTCCCGGCTGTGTCCAGTTATTTCCCGGCGGTTATTTTCCTCTAACAATGGTACCGCTCTGATTTAATAGAGTGTTATTGGTTATACTATTGCCTCATTAGTGAGGTTGGCATGAGAGATGAGCGGGAAAACATTGGAGATGTGATATGTTATTGAGATACACAATAATGTTCAGTTTTTTCGCGGCTGTGTCCAGTTATTTCCCGGCGGTTATTTTCCAGTAAAAAAGGTACCGCCCTGATTTAATAGAGTGTTATTGGTTATAATATTGCCTCATTAGTGAAGTTGGCATGAGAGATGAGCCGGAAAACATTGCAGATGGGATATGATAACATATTATTGAGATACACAATAATGTCCAGTTTTTTCCCGGCTGTGTCCGGTCATTTCCCGGCGGTTATTTTTTTGGTTATACTATTGCCTCATTAATGAGGTTGACATGAGAGATGAGCGGGAAAACATTGGAGATGAGATATGATAACATATTTTTGAGATACACAATAATGTCCAGTTTTTTCCCGGCTGTGTCCGGTCATTTCCCGGCGGTTATTTTTTTGGTTATACTATTGCCTCATTAATGAGGTTGACATGAGAGATGAGCGGGAAAACATTGGAGATGAGATATGATAACATATTTTTGAGATACACAATAATGTCCAGTTTTTTCCCGGCTGTGTCCAGTTATTTCCCGGCGGTTATTTTCCTCTAACAATGGTACCGCTCTGATTTAACAGTGTGTTATTGGTTATACTATTGCCTCATTAATGAGGTTAACATGAGGGATGACCGAAAAACATTGGAGATGGGTTTATGATAACATATAATTGAGATACATAATAATGTCCAGTTTTTCCCCGGATGTGTCCAGTTATTTCCCAGCAGTTATTTTCCTCTAACATTGGTACCGCTCTGATTTAACAGTGTGTCATTGGTTATACTATTGCCTCATTAATGAGGTTGACATGAGGGATGAGCGGGAAAACATTGGAGATGAGATATGATAACATATTATTGAGATACATAATAATGAGATACATAATAATGTCCAGTTTTTTCCCGGATGTGTCCAGTTATTTCCCAGCAGTTATTTTCCTCTAACATTGGTACCGCTCTGATTTTATAGTGTGTTATTGGTTATACTATTGCCTCATTAATGAGGTTAACATGAGGGATGACCGGGAAAACATTGGAGATGGGTTGATGATAACATATTATTGGGATACATAATAATGTCCAATTGTTTCCCGGCTGTATCCAGTTTTTTCCCAGCAGTTATTTTCCTCTAACATTGGTACCGCTCTGATTTAATAGGTTATACTGTTCCCATTTATTTCCAAGCGCCTATGTTCCTCTAACAATTGTGCAGATCTGATTTAAGACATTGTTATTGGTTATAATATTGCCTCATTAATGAGGTTCACATGAGAGATGAGCGGGAAAACATTGGAGATAAGATATGCTAACATATTATTGAGATACACAATATGGTCCAGTTTTTCCCCCGGCTGTGTCCAGTTATTTTTCCTCTAACAATGGTGCCGCTCTGATTTAATAGAGCGTTATTGGTTATACTTTTGCCTCATTAATGAGGTTAACATGAGGGATGTGCGGGAAAACATTAGAGATGAGATATGGTAGCATATTATTGAGATACACAATCATGTCCAGTTTTTTCGCGGCTGTGTCCAGTTATTTCCCAGCGGTTATTTTCCTCTAACAATGGTGCCGCTCTGATGTAATACATTGTTATTAGTTATACTATTACCTCATTAATGAGGTTATCATGAGAGATGAGCGGAAAAAACATTGGAGATGAGATTTGATAACACATTATTGAGATACACAATATGGTCCAGTTTTTTCTCGGCAGTTTCCAGTTATTTCCCGGCGGTTATTTTCCTCTAACAATGGTACCGCTCTGATTTAATAGAATGTTATTGGTTATACTATTGCCCCATTAATGAGGTTGACATGAGAGATGAGCGGCAAAACATTGGAGATGAGATATGATAACATATTATTGAGATACACAATAATGCCGTGTCCAGTTTTTTCCCGACTGTGTCCAGTTATTTCCCACTGGTTATTTTCCTCTAACAAGGGTGCCGCTCCAATTTAATACATTATTATTGGTTATACTATTGCTTCATTAATGAGGTTGACATGAGAGATGATCGGAAAAACGTTGGAAATGAAAAATAACATACTATTGAGATACACAATATGGTCCAGTTTTTTCTCGGCTGTGTCCAGTTATATCCCAGGGTGTTGTTTCTTTTAATATTTCCGTCGCTCTGATAGAATAGAGTGTTATTGGTTATACTATTACCTCATTATTTATGTTGACATGAGAGTTGAGTGGGCAAACTTCAGATATGAGGTATGATAAAATATTATAAAGATACGCGATATGATCCAGTTTTTTCCCCAGCTGTGCCCAGGTATTATTTCCCTGCGGTTATTTTCCTCTAATATTGCCTCTAATATTTTAAAGTACAATAGTACAAAATAAAATAAAATATCAGTTCTCAATAAGAACCACACATATATAAAGTATTGAATCTGTGTTACAAATTAACTCAGACAGATTGAATACACTATATATATTCAATTTGTTATTCACAGTGTACCGTTATAAACCTCATTACATCAGTAAATGAGAGAATTTATATATTAAATAGAAATCGTTTAGGATTGCATGTTGCAACTGAAGAAGGTTTCAAGACCGAAAGCGCTCTTGCAGTTCGGATTATTGTCTATCCGAGTGGTCAGAGACGATTTCTGTGCTTGGGCTATTAACACACGTGACACATATATAATGTGCCTATAACATACGTGTTACATAGAAAAAGTGTGTATACATAATACCCCATAATACTAATTGACGGGTTACTTAACACAAAAGCAATCATACATGGTTATATAATAACTGTACTATACTGTCCATAATTATACAGGGTAGTAAGTAATCTGAATCAACTGTTGTTGGTGATAAAAGCAATCACAAACACATTGTACCACCTTTGTGTACAATATGAATAAGAACAACAACAAACGCAAAACCCTGGGGGTGAGAAAATCCCCCGTGCGTAGTGTGCTAACTGGGCAGGCCGCTACCACGAGGCAATCTGGAATCTCGTCTGTGGTCAGACACTCGTACCTACGGTGTCCGGTTGGGGCCAGATACAATGTCGCATTGTCGTGGGCGACAATGCGACGCCCGACAACGCGACATCGCGACATCGCGATACGACAGTGCGACATTGCGATACGACAACTCGACATTGCGATACGACATCACGACATTACGATACGACATCGCGACAATTATGTCATTATGTCGTATCGCAATGTCGTGATGTCGTATCGCGATGTCGCGATGTCGCGTTGTCGGGCGTCGCATTGTCGCCCACGACAATACGACATTGTATCTGGCCCCAACCGGACACCGTACGTACCACCCTATACAAATTGTACGTTCAGCGACCCAGGTTATCGCGAGGCCGAGAACTCCTTAACTTGCTTCCCTTCGGGGCTAGCGAGGGTTGAGAACCTCCAGACTGCTGATTCTAATGACCATACATTATGGACTAAAATGCAAACTCTACACGAGATCTTATTCTGTCATACAATAATATGGTTTCTTAACAGCAAATGTATACAATTCGAGATGATAATGTGTATAGTTAGTTTAATATTTCATATAGATAGTACATAGTTATTTCGTTGCAAGAATAACACACTGTTGAATTTGGTTATTGAATACTCGTGGATGTATGTATTCATATTGAAAACAGGCTGGTTACGAAAACGTATACCATATACACAGCTATGGCATGTGTATGCTACTTTTTCTGTTCGACTTTTATATCTACTTGATATAGTCTTACGGAATAAAACTAACACTAGGCTTATTGAGTTGCAATAACTGATGGACATTATTATATCGTAATTATTCGCCTGAGAGTTCACAATGTATACACCAATCTCACTCAGTATTGTTTTGAAAAAACATAAATTCATTATGTATACGAATGTATGTGTACTCTATCTAAAGTGGTGCAATTACGTTTCTTTTCTAATATCAATGAATCAGTAACGCAGTTTTTTCAAACTACACGTATATTGTATATACCAATTTAGCCTATCCCATATAGGTAATAGGCAAAGTAGCATGCCCATTGAATAAATTCCGAACATCTTACGTGACGTATTATTTGAAATAAGTTTAGTCTGTAATTTACGGAATAAACCAAAAGCTGTTATTAAATATAACCATTGTGGTTATACTGTACTCTTAACAATATTCCGTGGGCATCCATATATGTATGGATGTGTATGTACATGGATGTGTACATGTATGTATGTGTCCTCCGGCTAACTAGAAATGCCATACATACACACTATATGTATTTAAATTATAAAATTCTCAGGAATAGGAATACAAATATGAATATTATAGGTTATTGAATTTGTATGGCTAAATATTACTTGGAACGAGTTGTTTTGGCAAAGGACGACGAGCTGTAGGACTATTAGTTTTCATTGTATTTGTGTTATTTTTATAGCTTTTGATGGAATTCCTATCTTGTCATTCAGTTTCATTTTGTGTGGATGATTATTTTGCGCGAAAACGACGTCGACGTCGGATGACGTCATTAAAAACATCAAGTTTGTTTACCATTCGATAACGTTAAAAACAGTGGGTGAGTGACCATTTCAATTATTTTATCAATTTCTGCCATAAAAG
Organism: Cyrtodaria siliqua; assembly: GCA_037043455.1. NCBI lineage: Eukaryota > Metazoa > Mollusca > Bivalvia > Adapedonta > Hiatellidae > Cyrtodaria > Cyrtodaria siliqua. The sequence continues at coordinate 10,467 of JAWPHD010003369.1, read as the reverse complement.
GTTGGAAAAAACACGTATTTTTTTGTTGACACTATAGGAAGGATTCCGTTATTTTTATTTGAAAGTAGTTCCTTATTTCTATTTCGCGGCTCTTAGCAAGCACGAGCAAAAGTTCCCGTGCAGTTATCAAAAGGAAGACGGTAGATACACAGATGGAACCAATTAATGACCAACACATTGTCGAAACACCAGCAGCGAGATAGGTCGGCAGTCGCTGTCCCTACATCGACTGAGTCACACGCATGTTTTCAGCTCTGAAAACATTGTATATTTCACTTCTGTTAGCAATCTATATACAGTACAGATTTACACACTACACACTTCTGGAGATACTCCAGAATTTGTCTCGGTACCAACCCGACGTGTAAACTACATAGCTATTTACAGTACAGATTTACACACTAGTGGAGATACTCCAGCATTTGTCTCGGTACCAACCCGACGTGTAAACTGCATATTCCTCGGAATATATGACACATTCGTGTCTTATTTTGCTAATATATCGTTTATGAGAACATATTTACTCACAATTGGAGATACTCCAAATTTTGTCTCGGTACCAACCCGACGAGTCAATTATAAATAGCGTTTTTTCGGAATACATGCTACCTATAAGACACATTTAGACGGTACCAACCAAGTCGTGTCTGAACATCTTGCTCCATGCTCATTGAAAGACAATACATTCGGTACCAACCCGATTTGTCTTACAGTACTTTTGTACTTTAAGATATCAGTTCTCAATAAGAACCACACATATATAAAGTATTGAATCTGTGTTACAAACTAACTCAGATAGATTGAATACACTATATATATTTAATTGGTTATTCACAGTGTACCGTTATAAACCTCATTACATCAGTAAATGAGAGAATTTATATATTAAATAGAAATCGTTTAGGATTGCATGTTGCAACTGAAGAAGGTTTCAAGACCGAAAGCGCTCTTGCAGTTCGGATTATTGTCTATCCGAGTGGTCAGAGACGATTTCTGTGCTTGGGCTATTAACACACGTGACACATTTATAGTTTGTCTATAACATACGTGTTACATAGAATAAGTGGGTATACATAATATACACATACAAACATTAAGAACTGTTAAACTAATTGACGGGTTACTTAAAGGGAATGTAGCGCCACAGCCAAACAAACTCTGTTACTGAGAGTTCTGAAAAACTTGGAAAAAGGTGAAAGAATTATCAAAATCGGATGATAAACAAAAAAGATATGACCATTTAAAGGTTGTTCTAAAACAAATATGGGAGCCGCCATTTTTAGAACTATGACGTCATAGTTCCATATTACCATATATGGAATATTGATAAATATCATTTAAAACGAAGAAAATCACTGCAAATGAATGATTTTTTTTTACTGATGATATAAATCATTATTGCCATTAAATATTACATATTTTTCATAGAGTTGCTGTCATTTTCCCCCTATAAATCAGTAAATTTTCATATTTATAAATATTCCATATATGGTCATTTAGAACCGTGATGTCATAGCTCTCAAAATGGCCGCTTCCATATCCGTTTTAACAGAAACTTCAAATGATCATATCTTTTTTGTTTATCATCCGATTTTGATAATTATTTCACCCTTATTCAAGTATTTCAGAACTCTCAATAATAAAGATAATTTGGCTGTGCGCTACATTCCCTTTAACACAAAAGCAATCATACATGGTTATATAATAACTGTACTATACTGTCCATAATTATACAGGGTAGTAAGTAACCTTAATCAACTGTTGTTGGTGATAAAAGCAATCACAAACACATTGTTCCACCTTTGTGTACAATATGAATAAGAACAACAACAAACGCAAAACCCTGGGGGTGAGAAAATCCCCCGTGCGTAGTGTGCTAACTGGGCAGGCCGCTACCACGAGGCAATCTGGAATCTCGTCTGTGGTCAGACACTTGTACCCCACTAAAAAAAAAGAAAAAGGTTTCCAACATTTTTTTTTGTCTCGAAAGCAATTTCACAATCACCGTGCTATTTTATGGGTTTTTTAGCCGCTGTATACACAAATTCTAATTACAATTTAAGCAAATAATCTTCATCGTGATGCTGTTGATGTTTTTTTCAAACAAGGACAATCTCGAATCGGCAAACAAAATATAACGTAAATATGTAATAGAGTCTGGTGTCTGCGAATTGGTTTATTCAGGGCTCTATATGACGAAGGTTTGTTTAAACTCCAACTTTTTTTTAAATAACCAACGAGATTTAGTCGAACTGCGAAACAAATCCAAGCTTATGGTTTCGAGATTTCCGTCTGTCTATATTTGCATCAATGATTCTGGTATGTACAATATGTTTAAAACAAGATGAATTTAGAACGCACTGGTAAAACAATGACATCCTCATAAGTTGTCATTGGTGCTCTATCCATAGCACTGGAACTATCTCCCTGGCATTGGCGCTATACTTTTTAAGAAATCGCGTTTCTCCCACTGAAACATTAACTTGTCATCAGTCAATATACCGACACCGGCTGGTTGATATTTGATTTGTTCATGTAGATGTGTAGCGGAAAATAGGCAAAAACTGGCGGAAAACATCGGTGGCGACGATCAAGTTGAGAAAAAAACTGCGAAGAACGAACCGGCTAAAAGTCCATGGCGTCAAATTAGGCATATTTCGAGAAAATGTTTGGACCTTGTGCGAAGCTTAAACATAACCACACGGAACTATATTCCCAGATTTGTAATATCAAGGCAAATAAAAACGAAGAAATAGCAAAGCATACCCACATTGTTGACCTTTATTTTTGGCGTTGTAACTACCTCGGAAGTGGCGATGGAGCACTTTTGCATATACCTCCAAATGGAGGTTGCTCCACTGATTACCAGCCGTATCATACCTCTGATTAAAACCAGCAATAATGTGGGCATGCGTAATTGATATTTTAGAACAAGTCGTTGTTTTTGTTTTTTTTTAATTTTCAACCACCAATTTGGTGATCCATTTATTCTACCCGTCAATGGTGCATGGGGGTTCTTGTTAATTAATTCCGTTTTAATGGATGTTAAGAAATTATCTACTTGAAATATAAGTGAATAATTTTACAAGTATATTGCAATTAGTTTAAGTATCTACAGTTAAATCGCATTAACTTAAAGCAACTCGCCAAAATAACAGCAAAATTACACTTCAAACCCATTTATCAAAACCCTATCTAGGTCATGTAATAATGCATATGTGTCGATTAAAAGTATAGATTTATTCATTAAATACCCGTGATTAAATATGCTTAAAACGAATTATGAGTTGATAACTCTTAATTTCGACGCCACAGTCTTGCTGTTTGGGCAGTGATTAAAGACGTTTATATTGCGTCGATAGAGTTTGGATTCTACGGTGTCCGGTTGGGGCCAGATACAATGACGCCGGACAACGCGACTTCGCGATACGACAGTGCGACATTGCAATACGACAACTCGACATTGCGATACGACATCGCGATATTGCGATACGACATCGCGACAATTATGTCGTGATGTCGTATCGCAATTTCGCGATGTCGTATCACAAAGTCCCGATGTCGCATTGTCGGGCGTCGCATTGTCGCGCACGACAACGCGACATTATGTCGTATTGTCGTAATGTCGCCCACGACAATGCGTCATTCTTTCAATTATCGTAATGTCGCCAACGACATCGTGACATCGCGACATTATGACAATTGAAAGAATGTCGCGTTGTCGTTGGCGACATTACGACAATTGTAAGAATGTCGCATTCTCGTGGGCGACATTACGACAATGCGTCGTAATGTCGCGTTGTCGTGCACGAAATTTTATTTCTACGGTGTCCGGTTGGGGCCAGATACAATGTCGCAGTGCCGTGAGCGATACTGCGACACCCGACAACGCGACATCACGATACGACATCGCGACATCGCGATACGACATCACGACATTACAATACGATATCACGACATAATTGTCGCGATGTCGTATCGCAATGTCGAGTTGCCGTATCGCAATGTCGCATTGTCGTATCGCGATGTCGCATTGTCGTATCGCGATGTCGCGATGTCGGGTGTCGCAGTATCGCTCACGGCACTGCGACATTGTATCTGGCCCAAACCGGACACCGTAAAAATAAAATTGTGTACGATAGATATATACCTCGTCTTCTGTAGGTTTAAAAACGGTAAACATCTGTTGTAAAATGTGTTTGTTGATGGAGGGATAGGTACTTTAAATTATCGATCAATTATTTATTTGATAATATCTATTGATATGATAATATCGCCACTTCAACTTGAAACGGATGCATCTGATTGTATACTGTGTTGATGAGCCGATAAACAACATTCAACATGCAATACATTCCGCCTCGTTACCAGGAAAATGCCAGCTTATGTAAGAGGATCGACAAAGGGTATTGTTGTGAAACTCTGGCAAGCGAATCAATATGTAGCTAAACTACGACAACGGGTTTGACTGGCAAGAAAGATGGAACATGAAAACTTCAGTTTCAAACGAAACAACGTCAGTGCCATTACAATTGTATGTGCATGTTTCTTGGGTCATTATCTATCACTTTGTTGAGTTTTTGGTCTGTGTAACATTTTCAAGATGGCCGTCAAATAGACTCGAAGATGTATACAAACGTGAGCTTGTCTGAACCTGCTTTGATTAATTATTCTTATGAAAGGCGGTAGCCCTATTGTCAACCCTTTTGTGTTTGTGATGTCGTTTGCATTTATTATTACTTTTGCCTTCTTGTTTGTCTGTTTGCGTGTTTGTTTCTATGTTTTGTGGTTGACTGTCCTCCTTGAATGCTACTTTCCCTGTCCGATCTTTTTATATTTCTTGACAAAATCAGATCAAAACGCGTTCAATCCGATGGGCTAAGCGATTTATGTGGGAAAACGTTTTTCCTCCAAATCCATTTTTTCATGCATCATCATATGTTTATACCAGGTTTGTCCTAGTGGTAAACTCCTCAAATACGGGAGGTCGTGGGTTCAATCCCCGACCGAGTCATACCAAACACTAACCAAACATGTACTAATAGCTTCCTTGCTTGACGTTCAGCATATAAAGGGTAGTTCTAGGCTGGTCGGCCCGGTGTCAGTATGACGTTCAGCATATAAAGGGCAGTTCTAGGCTGGTCGGCCCGGTGTCAGTATGACGTTCAGCATATAAAGTGTAGTTATATGATGGTCGGTCCGGTGTCAGTATGACGTTCAGCATATAAAGGGTAGTTATAGGCTGGTCGGCCCGGTGTCAGTATGACGTTCAGCATATAAAGGGCAGTTCTAGGCTGGTCGGCCCGGTGTCAGTATGACGTTCAGCATATAAAGGGTAGTTATAGGATGGTCGGCCCGGTGTCAGTATGACGTTCAGCATATAAAGGGTAGTTCTAGGCTGGTCGGCCCGGTGTCAGTATGACGTTCAGCATATAAAGGGTAGTTCTAGGCTGGTCGGCCCGGTGTCAGTATAACCTGACTGGTTGGGGTATCATGTCATATGTCTGCGGCATTGTATTTCATTGTGGCAGGACTGTAATGTTGGGCATTGAGTTACAAGCAGACTTGGTCGTGAATTGTCTGAACAATTGTTACAAACGACGTTAAAGGGAATGTAGTGCCACAGCCAAACAAGCTATTTCATTGAGAGTTCTGAAAAACTTGGAAAAAGGTGAAAAATTTATCAAAATCGGATGATAAACAAAAAAGATATGACCATTTAAAGGGTGTTCTAAAACGGATATGGGAGCCGCCATTTTCAGAACTATGATGTCATAGTTCCATATTACCATATATGGAATATTGATAAATATCATTTAAAACGGAGAAAAACATTGCGAATGAATGCAAAAAAATGTACTGGTCATATAAATCATTATTGCCATTAGGTATTACATATTTTTCATAGTTGTGTCATTTTTCAATATAAATCAGTACATTTTCATATTTATAAATATTCTATATATGGTCATTTAGAACCGTGATGTCATAGCTCTCAAAATGGCCGCTTCCATATCTGTTTCAACAGAAACTTCAAATGATCATATCTTTTTTGTTTATCATCCGATTTTGATAATTCTTTCACTCTTATTCAAATTCTTCAGAACTCTCAATAATAAAGATGGTTTGACTATGTCGTTAGATTCCCTTTAACTTCCATACAGACTGTCTTTATTCCAGTAAAGCTTCCAAAGTCCCCTTTTTGACCTCTTATTGTCTTTCTTGAGTAATACTTCCGAGTGAATTGGAAAGTGACATTTATTGTATTCTTGTCAACCGTGACAGTACTGAACGATAATTGACGTTTATTAGATGTTCTTATGAAACATAATTGAATATACTACCATCGTAATGTCCAACTAACATTTGCGACTAACAGAGTGCACAAATCATGGATTTATTGAATGTGAAGTTGCCATGTGGCTAATGAGGACGTTTCCTCTTCTGTTGCTTATAATTGGAACATTGGGCAATCTCGTGAATTTTGCGGTTCTAGTTCGGCGACGAATGAGGAGGTATTCTACAACTGTGTATCTATTGTTTTTGAGTGTATCTGACACTATCATTCTTTGGACAATACTTGTGCGGAAGACATTAACACAAGTGTATGACATAGAAATTATGAACTGGTCTGGTTTTACCTGCGGCTTCATGCACTGGGTTAGTCTGAATTCTGCCGGCTGCTCTGTATTTATTTTAGTTATCATGACCATGGAAGGGATATATCATGTCAAGTGGCCTATTCAAGCGAAAGTTATGTGTGTGCCTAAAAATGCTTTGAAAGTAATGTTAGTAACACTCTCAATTACAAGTGTTTTTACAAGCCATATTAATTTTGGATTTCAAATACAAGACGTATATATCAACACAACTACTACTAATGGGACCATCAGAGAACTGACTGAGAAATGTAGACACTCCTCAGACGAAAACGCCACATTTTACGACGGTATTTGGACGGTATTCTTAGGCATTTTCGGAACCATAATACCGATTCTTCTGATCATAGTTGGTAACTCTTTCATCGCAATAACTTTAAAGATTCGATCAAGGCGAAGCGGCGCCGTTCTTTCTTCAAAGGAACGTTCCCGGATTAAGCTGCTGTTCGCAGTATGCGCCTTCTTCCTGCTGACTATAACACCTTACTGTGTGTACCATTTTTCTGCAAAAGACCGCGTAAATAATGCGATGTATGTCAAACAAAGGATTTTCTACGTCATCGTGAACATCATGCTTTGGAGCAACTTTGCTCTTAATTTCTTCCTGTATATCCTTACTGGAGCGCAGTTCAAGAAAGAGGCCAAATCACTCGTGAATGACATTTCAAAAAAGCTGAGATTGAAATGTTTTCACTGCAATAAGATACAAGTACAAGTCAGCGATAATTCGACCTCGGATGGTGACATGACGATAGAAACACAGATATAGTAGTCGACCCGCTAAGCGAGTTTTCTATACGCTGGCACAATTTACCGTTTGCGTTAGGTACTTACTTTACATAGTAAAGGTTATAATAGCGTAAATGAGTCTCCATGCCCCTTCCATAGTAAAGTAAGAATGCTGACAACCTGTTAAAAACTCAAACCTGATTAGAATTCTGGGAAACTTACTTTATCATGTCTGCTAATAAACATCAACAAGGAAATATGGGGTTTAATACCTTCTAAGAAATATTTCTTCAGTTGTATACTACACCGGGTCAAGGGTCAAAGCTATTTTTACCCCTTGCAATTTCGTACCATGTCTACTTTCACTTCTGACATTTATATAAAAAACTGTCAAAAACACGAAGAGCTCCCTTTTCAAATATCAACAATAATACAGAATACAGTTACAGCCACAAATAACAGGAAATTGCACTAAAAAGTTTTTAAAGAGAAAAAGATTAGCACTCTTTAATACAGAAATACTCTCGACTGCACAATGCGAGCACATACGGCTGATTTAGTGGAATTAATCCTAGAGATCGCGTTATTTCCGTTAAGCCCAGGAAAACAACTGACCAATCAAATTAATTAAAAGGAGTGTTCGAGATGATGCGAAAAAATTGTTTACTGAAGTTTGATTGGACTATACGAAAGAGGAAGAAATCAATAAACATTCAGTCGAATACGCTTTATTGAGGACGATAATGATTCGCAATGTTTGAATTGAATTGAATTGGGGTTTTAAGGCGCACCAACACATGGAAAGGTTATATGGCGCCTAAAAGGCATGAACATGCCAGGCTCATCTTCCATGTACAACGAGATAAAATATGGAAAATGGGCCTAGAACCTTCTCACCCTGAACTGCAGAGTTGCTGCAAATTCTACCGTAGAAACTCCATTTACGCTGGAGCCACGTTATTCTTTTTCTGCCACTGCTCTTTTGATGCGAGCGAGATAGCAACTGAAACAATGCAGGGATCATGATGAAGACCTTTAGTGAACATGAACAAAAAATGATAAAATGAACATGAATTTGGTGGGGGGGGGGGGGATTCTACCCCTCTGCCTACCCCTCCAAAGGGATCTGCAATGGCCCTATTATTTGCCCCGTGACCAAACGGGGGTACCCGCGAACCACACGGGGCCTGTTTAAACACTGAAGACCCGATTGAAATATACAATAGTATTTTAACAGTTTCAGCGATATCCGATAATTTTAAGCATTATTAAGGCATGGAATAAGGTTATGGTATCCATTAGAACATGCATACACGGGTAAATGATGAACAATATAGTTTTAATACTTGTTATGCAATTGCCTGTAATCTCTGTACAAATCTCGGTCAACCTTATATGTCTTTATTCGTCAATTCCGTAATAATCTTGTGCGTTGTTATTAGGAAGGTGATAAAACTATGATCGGGTATATGCGTGCAATATTAAAACTAGACATCTGAAGAAACGCTGAAACAGTGAACAGTGGTATCCAGTTGTGCGGACCGGACAGATTGTGGACAATATGATGACGTCGACCTAAATCCTCAAAGGACTTGTAGCGTTTGATGTTTGTCTTAAACCTTACGTCTTACCGTTAAGGGTGTGTTCTCATGTTGCTCTAGTTTTTGCCAAGATACTGAGTACTTGCAGTGTGACTTTCTAAGATTATGTTTTGTATATTCATATATACATGATCATCTATCTGCTATACTTATATCGCCTAGTAATGCTGCCTTATTTGTAATTATAGTATGAAAATGATCCATCATGATCACCATCATCATCATCATCATCATCATCATCATCATCATCATCATGTTTTTCTCTATTTGTGTTTTATGAATATATTGCTATTAGATCGTTATTTTCGCCCTGATATATTTATTCGCTTTATGAAATAAATCGCATGAAAATGTGTTTTAATTTATGCCATTCTTATTAAAACATATCTATCTAAATCAGCTGTATAATAATTTAATAATTCACACACGTCATTTTACAATGATTCTAAGACATGTTCAAATTAAACTATTGTTATAAACATAATTAACACGCGCGCACGCACGCGCGTATATCACGCACATCCACATACACGGCAGTCATTTCTTAAAGCACACACGCACACACGCACGCACGCACGGCACGCACGGCACGCACGCGCATATATCACGCACATCCACACACACGGCAGTCATTTCTTAAAGCACACACGCACGGCACGCACGCACGAACACACACGACACTCTTTGTTCTTAACCCCACTACCCCCCCACATACACCCACTCACACACTCACCCATACCAGAGGATGTAACGCCCCCCCACACACACACATACACCCGCTCACCCACTCACCCATACCAGAGGATGTAACCCCCCCCCCCGGGCTCCGGACAAAAATTCTAAGTATAAGATTACAAAGGGCAATAACTCTAATTTGAATGATGACCTAAAACACCCATGGGCCGGGATCTGCTAGATGAATGAAGGCCCGATTATCAAAATTAGACCTTTAATTGCCTTTATTTACATTTTATGATTTTTTTGTAAATATTTCGTTTTAAAAACACATTTTATGAGTACTAAATACTAAATAGTTTGTTGTGCGAGTACTGCGTACCAAAAGGGGGGTTTCATCCTCATACCACCCTACCTTCTACACATATTACATATTATGCATTACTGTTCGAGACAAAAACTGTGGAATGCATTAATACAAAATATTGGATTAAAGTCATACAAAGAGTTTATTCTTAAAGGTCCTCGAGATTAAAGTCATACGAAGAGTTTATTCTTAAAGGTCCTCGAGATTAAAGTCATACAAAGAGTTTATTCTTAAAGGTCCTCGAGATTAAAGTCATACAAAGAGTTTATTCTTAAAGGTCCTCGAGATTAAAGTCATACAAAGAGTTTATTCTTAAAGGTCCTCGAGATTAAAGCCATACAAAGAGTTTATTCTTAAAGGTCCTCGAGATCAGATATGCATATTATTATCAGGATTCAAACACTTTTCGACAATTGAATCTGAAACTGATAACATG